>CAEGAE010041726.1:0-21525 GCA_903067095.1 Girardinus metallicus
GGTGGACTTAAATACACAGGGAGGGTAATCACAGAATAAGACACACCTGGGAGGCAATCACAGGGAGAGACAGGACAGCACAGAGAAACACAGAGACAGAACCTAAATAAACACACAGAGAAAACTCAAATAAACACAAGAAAAACCCAAATCCCTACAAATGTAAAAACTGTTAAAACACGAGTATAATTTTTATTATCTAGTAATCATTTCTTTACAGTTCAAAGAAGAAACAGTTTTTAGTTCTACAACACACACACACACACATATGATCTAAATGTGTTTTTACGCTTAAAAACAGCACTAGAATAATAGAATAATTATATTATCCTATATAATAATATAGAATAGCAAAAAAAGAAAAAAAAAAGACAATAGAAGACACTGGAGAGTCTCCATCGCTCTGATGGGCGGGGAGCCAGTCAGCCTTGCCTCCCTGGAAGGCCCCAGTCTGATTCAGAGTAAAACAATTGGCAAGAGGGATGTGAATCTCTCCCTCTCATGGCTTCCTCCCTCTGTCTCTCTCTCTTACACACACACACACATTGAGTCAGGGATGGCAGAAGACCAACAGCCTGCGCCAGTGGGCGTAGTGGGACCGCCGGGCATGCTGGGACCAGCCACGGGAGTTAAGACTCGCTGAACTACAGCTGCAACCAACCCAGCCATGGCCGCAGTGAGAGGGACACGAGCTCCAACACACTGCTACAGATACACTCAGACACATATGTTCTCCAATAGCACACACACACACACACAGACATAACTGCCTGTCTGGTCCCATGCCATGAGTCTCAGCTGTGCCAACCCCCTCCCTCCCTCCCTCCCTCCCCACCCACAAGCCCTGGACCTCCCGCGTGTCCCTCTCTCTCCCCCCCCCCCACCCCTCACCGCTCCTCCCCGTCGGTAGCCTTTGTGGGCTAATTAGCGGTGAAATTGGTGAATTGCAGGCTCGGGCACACGCATACATACACATTCACCCACACATCCCTCTCCCCCAGCCTCCCCAACCCCGACACCCCCCTCCGCCCCCTCCGTTATTCACACACGCACACACACACCCCCACGCACACACACACATACAGTTGGTAAATTGCAGGCTCAGGCACAGCAGTTGCAGACACTTCAGCATAGCCAAGCGCCACTTCAGCCCCTGAAAAGCCTCTGAAATGGGGCATGCAACACAAAGACAGGAGTGGAGAGGAGAAGAAAGGGAACCGCGGTGGAGAAGGCGAGAAGGAGAGCGCGCGGGAGAGAGAGAGAGAGAAAGAGAGAGAGAGAAAAGTCGGAGGAATACATTTCGCCTCGGTTTTTCTCATCGCTCTCGAGCGCTTTGGCACCGCTCACCGTACATACGGGGGAAATTAAATTAGTGCCGTTTTCTTTTTCTCTCTTTCGTCAACTTCTGGTCCAGACGTCTTTGTCGGAGAGCTACCTGACTCTCACCTATGTGCCATCGGCTCACGTCGAGGAGTCGCTAAATGTCTCTTTCGCCCCCATTCTCTCTCTCTCTTTCTCCCTCTCTCTCTCTCTCAGAGTAAAAGAGCTTCCAGTCTGTAATGATTTCTGTGATGGACGACACTCATTCCATCATCCCTTCATCCCGCACACACCCCATAAATTACCTCTCATATTAACAGGCAGTATTAAAACCCTGCAACGTGTCAGGGCTCTCATTTAAAATTAATAAGTGGTAATTATGGAGGGAGGGAATCTGATGAGGAAACATGGAAGGCTGAACAAGGTGTACAAGTTAAGGAAGGAGGGGGTTAGGGAGGGAAAAAGATCAAAACGCAAAAATCGGCGCTCAAGGACTGAAAGATGTCTGAGAGATCTGTCCTAAAACAATCAACAAATCAAAATTTGGAGGGATGTAATCTGAAACAGATGGTGTGATTGATTGCCAGCTCCCTTGGTCACAGATACAACATGGCTTCCCAGCTGAGCATGTGGCCAAAAAAATAAAAAGAAACGGACGATGACAGCCGGACAGTTGCATTGGTGGTCTTGGCTGAAACTTGCCTTGAGTATAGACTTGGGCAGGTAGCGACTCTCAGAGAAAAAGTAAAAAAAAACAACATTTTGCTGAACTGAAGCCTAATCCATGTATATTCAGATATTTGGCAAACCGTAACATGTAAGCTCAGTTTAAGAGCAATTTATAATTAAAACTCTGGCCAAAGTGAGCATTTGCACGTTCTTTCTTTTTTTTTTTTTTTGCATTTCTATGTTGACGTTAGAAACCGGAATCTCCTGGCCTCATGTTTAATTCCTAACAGGAAGTGGTGGTTGTTGAAGGATTATGATTGGCTGATGTAAGTTTTAGCTTTGCCCTACACTGCCCTCTATGGGTTTGGCATGTTTAAAACAACCCTCAGTAGTGTAATCCAGTGGGTTCTTGTGAACGAACACTTTTCTTCAGGTGGGGACGAGATTATTTAACGCAAAAAAATATCTTAGACGGTCTTAGACGTTCAGAAAAAAATAAACAAAAGAACTAACACGATGTAATTCTATTTACTTGATTGAGAAATGCAACAAATATTTGTATTGCAGGAAGCAGAATGTGCTATTTTGTATGTTTAAAACACAATATCACACCCAGGGTTGATCACAGTAGTGAAGGGCTCATGTCATTGAACAGCCATTCAATGACTTATAAACTAACAGAAGTATTTTAAAGTCTATTCACAGCATAACTGTATTAAAATAATTCATGCAAAACCTTGTGTGAAAACTGTTTTACAAATATGCATGAGTACAGAAAGTCGTCGCGAAAGCATTCAGACAACCCAGTTGAAATAATTTAGAGCATTTTTGTCCGACTTTGTGGTTTGTCTGGTTGCTGGTGACACAGATTAAATTGAATACTTACTTAGATGGCATGTATAAAATACATACGTCAACATGCGCATTTAAAAAAAAAAGGTCTCTCAATCAACGAACAACGTTTACTTTTTCATACTGACCATTTTATAATTAGATCATCTTGGCAGTCTTTAAGCCATCAGCTGCCACCTTAAACGGATAGTCCTTTGGATAATAGAAAGCACAGCAGTGTTGTCGACTAAATTGTCCTACTCATCCTTCTTTGGCCTTACTGTCCCCCAGGGACACATTAGTCTCTTAATGCTTTGTCATCACCATTGGTTAATGGACCTCAGAGCAGTCTGTTAAAAACAGCCCTGATCAATACATAGCCTGTGCAGAAAGGGATAAGGTGCAAAAGCAAAGCAACTTTTCTTCATGCCTGGGGAAGAAAAAAAAAAATGGCGTGTACTTGTCAATATCAGCAATGGCTGCTGGCTAGAACTGATCTCTCGTTCAAGCTATGGAGCTCAGAAACAAAATGCACCAAGACAAGCAATGTCTGATCCTCGTATGAATAGTAGAGTCTTGTGGTTGTGCAAATGGCAGAGCTGAATTGTTCACTCAGGATTTTATTCACAACAGTCTGTGTAAATTAGAAATTGGCGCAATGACCCAGTTGACGTAGCATGCACACCTTTAATCTGCAACTTTGTTCAATAACAACATACTTAAAATTCTACTCAAGTATGCAGCTATGAGGGTTCATCACAGTCCCACATGTTTTACTTGGCAATTTCTGCCGACTCTACCTTGCAAAAGTTTCCCAATTCTTATCAGGTTGTGAGGAAATTGTCACGACGTAGTACGCGCTACCCCACAAATTTTCTGTCAAATTTTTCTGTACCTTCGCCGGGCTATTCAAAATTAATTACAACTTTTCTCTCATTGAAGTCCTTTGTTGATTCAGAGCGATGCTGAAAAAAATATGAAATGCCCCTTCAGCTTTTACTTCCAGACTAGTTAGTTCAGGGAGCTCAATTAAAAAAGTCGCTAAGACTAAAGACTAAGACTCGTCCTGTCTTTAAACAACTGTAATTTAAAAACAATTCATGCCAATGGTAATTTCCCAACCTTAATACTGTTGTCTTGTTTGCACTGAGTGGTCATGTACAAAACGTGTGTCCAAATTCAGGATCTGAAGGCTTCGTTGACCGTGAAAACTGGAATTGAGTCGCCGAGAAATTGGAAAGTCAAGTTTTCAGATTTATTTTCAATATATAAACTGTAATTTATGGACTATAAAGTTGCAAAGTTTTTCCACATGCTTTGAACACGGCGACTTAAACAACGGGTTTGATTGGCTGGATTGTTGCGTGATGCTCGTTAGCACAAGTTAAAGGGAGAATTTGACTTGAGATGAAAGTGACATTGAGAGCGACGATGAAGGAGAGCGACTGAGGAAATGAGGCTGTTCAGTTCAGACACTGAAGAATACCACCGAAGTGGTTTTACTGCAAAGACAGCAATGACGTATTTTATTTAAAGTTAAAACAAACCTTTTTCTGTAAACATCTCACATGGATACTTACATCTTATTAGATTATGGCTTACATACTTTTTCTTGTCAAAGTTAGCGAGTGCGGTTTACATTTCAATAGTCTGAAAATTACGGTATATCTTGTCAGCTCAGGATTACAGGAAAGCAGGGTGATTTCTGACCAATGATGCTTTATCGCCTTCCTTCTTATTAAGCGTTTCATGTCGGAAGATCATTGGTGGCACACCACCTCCAACCTCAGTTTCTCTTTAAATATGGCAGATGTTACAATGACTTAAATGTTCATGAAATGGTGTTTGGATAAAAACTTGGGACGTTTTGGAAATTGGAGCAGTTCAAGGATAGCAGAAGTCCGTCCTGGTCAGGGTTTCCCCCTGATGTCTTATAAGCCTGGCGGGCCACCAAGCTTTTCTTGTGCCCCCTACAAGGCTTAGCATTGCTTACTTATTTAAGTTTTGGTTTTTAATGTTTTCATTTTGAAGACTTTGTAGTTGGTGTTCAGATATTAATGTTCCAATAACACATAATTATCAAGTGATATTTTCAAATTTCCTGTTAATTTTAAACATTTCTTAACTCAAGATACGACGCTGGATAAATGATTGCCTGCTCCCCACCCACCGCGCTTAGCAAGTTTTCTGGCGGAAACCTTGTTGGCATTTTGGTAATTTGCTGCAGGACCAACTAATCTGTATTTATCTTACGTGAAGACACCAAGAGAATTTATTCAGTGCAGGTAAAACATCACCCCAGTGTAACCTTCTAACAGAACCTCATCTTGGAAACCGGATCTATCCCTTTAAGGCTGAAATCAAGATATAATTATACTGTACCTAAGTGTCAGCTAATATAAACTTTCCCTCCATTCTGAAAATCAGATGAGCTGAAATTGAAATAACATCCCTTTGAACATCCCTCAGTCAGTCATTGCACTGCTATTATCCATTTTTGTTTCCTTTTTGAAGAACGGTCATTCAGTAAATTGCTAAAAATCTAAGATTATCTTGCTACATTTTACAGCTCTCATATGTTATGATGTTATCATTTGAGAGCTTCCTTCGCATAATCAGGAGTGGAGACATAAAGCAGATAGCAGTGGAAACGTTACTGATGCCCACGCATTTAAAATCTGTTTAGCACTTCTGTTAAGTCAAACTCATCAAGCAGCACAAGGTTAGAGGGGGACAATCAACACTGTCCAAATGGTAAGTAAACAAGCTAACACTTGTTCGAACAACAACACACTGAAGACCTCATCTGCACACACACGTACACACACATCTAGTCCTCTGTACATCATTATTTCCCTCTTCTCTCCATCTCTAGCAGCGTGAGTCCCCCTTTCTGGCTCGGGGCGTCTGGCACCTTTTGCCCAAATCGTACTCCGAGTGGGGGCCGAACTGAAGCAGGAATGAAGTAAAAGGAAAGGAGGGAAGAGCGGGTCTGCAGGAAGACGAGGTGTTAACACCCTTTTCAACACCAGAGCCCCCTTACACAAACCAAGCAGAGGGAACAGTCTAATTGCAAGGTGTGTATGCGTGTGTGTGTGTGTATAGATTTGTGTGGCTAATATGGAGTGTGCATCAGTGTTTTTTTTTTTTTTTCTTCTCCTGGCCGGCTTGTCTTTAGTTTGTACGTTTACGTTTCGTATAGTCACACTGCATGTTATTGTTTACATCTGGAAATGTCAGGCATGCGCACAGCGCCGGAAGGCAAGAAGGACAATTGTGTTACTTTCCATCCGCAGAACAATTCTGTTGACAAAATGAAATATGGAGACGTAGGTGTTATTAATTTAGTGCAGTGAGACACAGCAAAGGGAAAAAACACTGAAAAATAATTGAAGAACAGCTCAAACTCGCATTCTTCCTTTTTCTTGCTTTCATGTGCTGGCTGCGCTACGCACAGACCCGTTGCCATAGCAACTGACTGACAACGGCTCCACTATTGTATCGCAATTAAACACCCCCAAAAAATATGCAAACATTTCCCACATTTAGAACAGAACATTCAGTCTGTCACACTACTATGTTTTCAGTCTTGATCATTAATCAGTGATTGTCCGAACGCATTAGCTAATTTAAACACCTGCTCTGCTGATGAGCTGTCAGAGAGTTGGTACGTGGGTCGCCTGTTCATTATTTATTTTTAAACTGAACCGAAACACACCGAATTCCACAGCACATCTAGATGGTAAGTTGTCAAAGTCAAGCTAGCATAACTGACCTATTTCATTGCTATTTATTTCTTCTTTTTATTATTAAAACTTTTCCCCGACCTTCTTACCTAGTTGCTGTCATGTTGACAATTAGTAGCAAAGCCCCGTGTCCCTTTTTATTATATATGTGACGTGCATATTTAAGATTTAACGTGTTTTGCAGACAACTTCACAGCTAAAGCCAGCGGGCTGTGGTGGCGGCGGCTAGCATCTTGCTCTCGTGATGTCATGTTGCAACTTTTTCATACAGCCTTTGTGTATTTTTAAACTCTAAGAAAATCTTTTTCTTTTTTCTTCTGCTAAAATAAGTTTCTTCAGAAATCTTCTTTTGAGCGCCGACCCCCCCCCCCCACCCCCCACCTCCTTCCCCCACCTTTATTTCATTTCTTTTTCCATTTCTTTTGTGTCTCCTGGTATGACGCTCTCTCACCTCCATCCAATATGCCCTGACAGTCTCTTTATTTCTCATTAGTGCATTTTGACAGTTAATGAGTGGACTGTGTGAGCTGAGCCTGAGACTACAGTGAGGGAGGAAGGTAGCGGGAGAGGGGGAGAGGGAGATGTGGAGGGGGCGAGAGATAGGGAACGAGGGTGAAATTCATGTTGATAAATCATGTGGTCAGTAGCACGGGCCCATGTTTATCTCCAGCTGTCAGAAGAGTATGGGAGCTGAGATACCGCTCGCACACGCACACACACGCACACACACACTGAGAAGAATTGTTGTTACCTGAGATTTTTTTTTTTTTTTTTGCTTTCCCTCCTCCTTGCCTTACACCATTTCTCCCTCTGCCCTCCATGTGGGAGCCAGATATAGAGCAAACCTCCTGTTTACATCTTTGCTTTGTCCAACCTCTGAATCCCATCAGTCAGCTGTTTGTGCTGATTACTGTTTGACTAATAGACTTTAAATCAGTCTCTCCCGCTTTCATTGTTTAGCTCCCAGCTAGTTAAAGACATTTCTAATTAAATGCAGTTCATTTTATGCACACACCAGCAAAATCTGCATCTATTTTTGTTTTAGCTTTGATTTTTTTCCCCACTCCCCCATGTAACTTTTCTGCAACGCTGTACCATGAATTGAAGAACAACTTGGATGAATAAGAACACATTGGTTTGAACAGTTAAAAAGTTACCTTTGAACAATTTATTTCATTGACATTTTACTTGGTAGACAAAAACAAAGTGGTGTATAATTGTAAAACTGCAAGGCTTTTCGAAGCTTTTCTTGTAACAATAACCTTCTTCCTGCTGTTATTCCTCGCTTACTTTGTCCACAGACTCTAACAGGCCACAATAACAATAGAAAAATTGATTGAAAAGGGCTAGAATAATTTTATTGTAATTTTATTTTATTTTTTTTACCTGTTCAACAGTGAACTTATTGTACAATATTTTAATTAAATAGACAAAGTAGTCTGATTTTTTTTTTTCTTGAAAAGGGATCAATAAATCTTTTTCGGTCCATTTATTTTGAATAGAAAATTTTATCCTCTGCTTAGCAACAAGAATGATATATTTTGGTCATTCTTCAAAACACGTAGACACGACACTACTTTTATGGAGAAGTTCAGTTCAGAGCACTTTATTTATTAATAAACTCATTCTAAAGATAAGCTGATTCCAGTCTGGCCGCTGCCTGCCAACGCAATTCCCCTCGATTCTCATCTCCCTTCAGATTTCCGTCTGGGATTTCTCCCATTGAGCTCAATTTCAACCAGGCCGGTTAACAAACAAGAGTTGTGACAATAACATTTTCTTTTTACTACGCTATTTTGGAATTGTACTCTAAATAGAGTTTTAGTTTGGCAATGGCAGCAGAGAAAGTGAACAAAGCTGTTCAGTCCGTGAAAATATCAAGCAATTAAAGTAGGGGGAAGAGGAAAATTTAAGACATTTTATTGCTAAAAATGTTGTTGCTGTACTTCCTACGGGTTTGTTTACGGCGCACGCAATTTCCGATACACTTCATCAAGCTAGCACATTGCATAGGTCAAGGTCGAACATTAGCAATTGGGTAAAATTGAAAACTACTACCTGTTGAAAGCTAGCAATTGTTTCACAATAGTCGACAGCTCAGATCCTCTATGCAAAGCAAAGCATAGAACAAGGGGATGGTTTTTACCAAGCTAGCCTAGTTTACTAAAATAATTTTAAAAAGTTCGGAGCAAATTAAAAGCACACTCAAATTGCCAGCTATAAGTCAATATTAGCATCAATATGCTAGCAGCACCATTACTGAATGTTTTCAGTTCTATTTCATTTGAGATTAAAAGCAAAACAACTTGCTTTATAACTCACCGTTATTTCTTGTATCACTCTTAAGTCGAAGTCGTTTACCTTGGACATCCCTGGTCCGTAACCAGACAGAAATTTGTGAGTTTTGTGTCAAACAAAAGTTCCAAAGGTATGATTATATTTTTTAAGGCGCAGTAATAATAATTATTTAAAGTAACATATCTCATCTACTGAGGACCAGGATGCATAAAATAGAAATATCTACGTTCTCACCTAGAACCTGATCTGTTGATTTAGCCGTTCTACACGCAAGTGTCTTGACATGGATGTGCTCATTGTTCACGTGCCAACCAACTGCGCGTTGTACATAGTCCGTGCATTTACATAATGTGTGTGAGGTGACACACGCCGTGAAGTGTGCGCCAGCTCTCACACTAGTGCCTGACAGTTGGGAGTGTCGCGGCGACACGGCGGCCCCCTCTGTGAAACGGCCGCACGGTCGTCGCGCCCGGCAACAGGCCGGCGGGAAGGGAGACAGATTGGGTTTTAACAGCCATCGCTGTCATCTCCCAACAGCTGTCCTCTTCCCATTCTCCCATTCAGCCGGCCTGTGTTTGCATTGTCTCCCCCGTGACCTCCCTTCAAAGGCCTCTACCGAAGACAGAGCGGGAGGAGTGAGAGGAGGACAAAAAAAAAAAAAAAAAACGGGAAAAAGAGAGAAAGGGAAAGATTGGACAGTGAAAAGGAAAATGGAGCAAAATGCAAATGAGAGTGGAGAAAAAATAAAAAAGAAGACAAGCGGTGAGGCGGCAGGTGGAGGGGGGTGGGGGGACTGATGCCACGACAGAGGCGACATTCGGTGCCCCGGTACCGTCTCCCATCCCTCTCAATTTCTCCTTCCCCTCCCCTGTGCTCTGGATGTGCTATATTCTGCTTTTCTTATTAAACCACAGCCGCCACCTCTCCACCTCCCACCAGCCTTTACCCCCTCTCTCCCGTCTTGCATCTCTCCTGCAGCTCTGCACCGTTCACCCCACCCGCAACACAAACTCCTCCTCCACCCCTCCGCCGCCGCTGCCCTGTCTCTCTCCCATGTTGTCTCTTATCAGGTAGAGGAGAGATAAGGCCGCTATCTTGCCGTGCCAGGGCTTTGACATGACGCTTTAATGCATAATAAGTTCACTCATCTTTTAATCAATGCAGCCAAACCATGAATTTCTGAAGGGTTAACAGTCAGTCATTGGCAGATTTGGAGCTAAAAACACAGAGATAAGGTCTGCCTCCGAATCAGACGGACACGTATGCAAATCAGATCTACGCATGTAGTGTGCAGTCGCTGTCAGATTGTGTGCAGACCTCAGAACAGAGCATCTCAGGCTTGTTTAAAACAGCAGTTAGTTCTTTGTTTCTCTGTGCTTTGATGCTGTCAGAAGACATCGGAGATTACGGAATGTATTGGCCGTTAAAACTGGGTAACTTTTATAAAAACGTACGTTTTTTACATATTTGTTATAAGTTGTGATAGTATCATTTGAGACAGAAAATCTGTGAAAAAAACTTAAGTACTTCCACCTTTTTGTAGAGCTAACCAAAGAAATGCACGGGCTGTCAGAAACAACAAATCAAAGGCGGGAGGAGGGTCTTAGCGCTGTCAATCATGCACGGCTTACGGCGTCCATCTTTCTTTCTCCTACGCTTCAGCCTCTCCCATTCAGCAGAGACTGCAGTGAATGCTAAAGCTAGTTAGCATGTAGACTGATAACGGTGGATAAACTGTTTTCCTTGAATGCTAAGTTGTTTCTCCGCTATTAGCACATTTAATAGTGCTGATAGCGTGTACATGAGGCTGATTGACAGCGCTACGGTCCGCCTCCTGGCTCTGTTTGGTTTGCATTTCTTCAGATGGCAGTAATAGCACTGGAGTAGGCGGAGAAGCTCGATTTTTTCTTTAAACACATTATCTGTCTTATACTGTCAAGAAATGGTGACAGTTTGAACAAATATAAAATTTTTAACTTTTATAAAAATATAAACGTTTTTATAAAAGTTACATTCTCTAGCCCTGGAAATGGATTTACCCTGTTGAGATGAAACATGTCCAGGTTCCTGTCAGATGCAAACAGATTGTTATTTGACATTCTTTTGGGTTTTGAAAGAGTTTACGGCACCACAGACTCCAGGAAGAGTCGCCAGGTCTCCACAAGAGAAACAGTCCCACAGCAAAACAGATCCTCTACCATACCTTACAGTGGTAATAATTGATTTATTTTCCACGTATGGATATTTGGTCTTATGCCAAAATACAGCAGTCACATGTTTTTCTTACAGATTTTTTTAGCGGTGGAAATTAATGTAGCACTAGCGATTTTGGGAGAGAAAAAAAAACAACTAAAGAGAAAAATATGAATTAAATGTTCTCGAGTCACAAATGTGAGGTTTATTTTTACATTGGCCAGGCACACTTAAACTCTGATTAGAAGTTGTTCTGTGCACGATAAAACAACACGATTTTTTTTGTTTTTTTTTCTTCACAGAAAAGATCTTTGCCCCATAAAACACTTCACTATCAAAATCCAAGACACAAATATTAGATCTAAATCCAAATACATCTGTTCAGTCATGAATGTTATCTACTGTTAGTTTTCCTGCCCCAGATTTTTGGCACCATGTAACTATTTGTGAAAAAACACATATTATAAATAGTGCATACATTTTTGAACAGTAGCACCATAAGCAGAGTCATTTCCCCCTGCAGCCATTATCATAAACACACTTCAGAAAATTATGTTGACATGTTTTTTCCTGTGCGGTTTATTTCTGCAGATAGCAGTAGGAGCACTGGAAGACAGCCGAGGAGCTCGATATGTTTTTTCATAGATTATCTGTCTCATACTGTGACACTTTTCATAAATATGTAAAAAAAAAAAAAAAAAAAACTTTAATTGGTTCAATGTCATTCATTGGCTACATTATAAATTATCGAATGTGACTGTAAGCAAGTTGACATCGATATTTGGAGCACTCTGCTGTTTTGTCCCTGAACTGTTTACAACCCTTTTAAAAAAAAAAGACAAATTACCAGGTTAGTTATGCTTTTTAGGATAATACTAAATGTGTTGTAATTTAAAACTGCAGCATGAAAAAAAAAGATTTTTTTCTTTTGTTTTAACTGTCACCATGTCGTGACAGTTTGGTATGAGATAATCTGCGAAAAAATTGAGCTCCTCTGTTTTCTCCCAGTCCAATCAGAGCCAGGTGGCGGATCTTAGCGCTGTCAATCATCCTCATCCCCTTGATCTCGCTGTGCTTCAGCTACTTCATGATAGCAGAGCCTGTTTTGAATGCTAAGGCTAGTTAGAACAGCCACTGATGACAGAGGATAAATGGTTTTCCTGTAACGGTGAGTCGTTTCTCCAGGATTAACACGTTGAGTAGCGTGTACATGACGTTGATTGACAGTGCTAAGACCCGCCTCCTGGCTCTGATTGGCGGTTTCTAGTTATTTAGAATGCACTGCACTGGGAGCAGTGCATTCTTTTTACAGTGGCTCAGGCAGGAGGTGGAGGAGATCGGTCTTTTCACAGATTATCATCACAACCTGTCAGAACATATAAATCATCAGAACATAACAAATACCAAATTTTAGTAAAAGTTACTGCAGCTTTCAGTTCAGCCTAAACCAGGTAAGTTATTTTACAACATCCTCTTTTTTTTTTTTTTTTTCCCTAACAAAGTTGAAGAAGTCCTCATCCTCCTCCGCCAATCCTCATCCTCTTTACGGTTAGTTCACGGGTCACCTAGGTGACGGGGTCTGAGCTGGGAGATAAAAAAAAAAAAAGTGGTCAGAATGGCATTACTACACCCGACCCTCTTAAGAGGGTGACAGTGGCTGTAGCGGCTGCACGGTGAGAGGTGGATCAAACCGGGGCGGAGGTGTGCGTATGTGTGTGTGTTTACATATATGTGTGTGTGTGTGGAGAGTGGGGGGTGGGGTAATCTGCTGTGGTCTGAACTAATAATACATTGGTGATAATCATCGCTACACGCAGAGGAGGCAGAAGGACGGTTCATGCGGGCGCACGCGCAGCGACGGAGACAAACAGACGCAGAGACAACAAACGGGAACCCAGAGAAGAGGCTGATTCTTATTCCGTCCCCGTCTCTCACTGTAAATCACAGCGCTCTGTTTCCACACGGCGCCCCCCCCACCCTCTCCCCCCATACCCCTACCTTCTCTTCCTCCAATCCTGTGTGGATATCAGGCTGGTGCAGAAGGGCTCAGCCCAGCTGATAGCAGGTCCTCTGAGGGAAGGGGGGAGGTAGGAGTACGGAGGGGTGAGACATGGGTGGGTGGAGTTAGCATGTGTGTGTGTGTATGCGTGTGTATGTGTATACGTTGAGAGCAGCGGTTCAGAGACTATAGGAGCTTACCCTGCTCCAGATATAGAGGTCAGGGGTCACACTGGTCAGGATGGTCAGAGGAACATGAGTGGAGTGTGTATTTGTGTGCGTCTACCGTGTGTGAGTCCATTTTCTTTTTTTCCCTAAACGTGTCCCGCACCATGAGATAATCCAAAGTTTCTGAAAATCTCACGAGGAACCTCCCTCAATGACCCCTCGCACCCCCACAGGTCGGATGCGGTGGCGGATTTTCCCGCCGCCCCGCACGTGCAGCTGGCAACAGCTCATAAAGAGAAATTGTCCTGCTTTCTTCTTCTTTTTTCTTTCTCCAGAACGATTGTAGAAATATAATCAATTTAGAGGACACTTCATCTCGTGGCAAAATGGCAATTTGACCCCCGCGGAGCTCAGGCCCGATGTGACAGCGAGTGGCGTATTGTCACAGGTGCAGAAATGGTAGCGAACCGCATGCTAGCATGGGGAAAAAAAGAAAAAGAAAAAGAAAAAGAAGAGAAAGCAATTTCCTCTGTTTGTTTGTCTCGCCTGTTCCTCGCCCTGGGGTTTTGACGACACCGAGCTGAAGTTTGATAAAAATTAACAGATATTTTCTTCTGCTGAGTAACAGTGCCTAAGACAAAGATTGCTTTGCAGCATCCCTGAGTGACAGTTTTTTACATCTCTGAAACTCCTTAATGTTGCTCATGAAACTCTGATTAGTGTGACTTCTTTTTGTAGAAATATTAACTGCTAAAATGTTTTTTACCCTGGTAAACAAACTGCTAGAGTCCATAGCGTTCTTTATTTTCTGCCTCAAACAGGAAATAGAGAAACTGCTCAGAGTCACGGCTCCCAAACTCGTGGAGAGACTACAACAGACTTCTATTCATCTAACATACATTTCGTTTTTTTGTACGTTAGCATTGCATTGCAAACTGTATAACTTGGGTCAAACGCTTTGGGCGTCCTTCCACAAGCTTCCTGACAAGATGGATGAAGTTGAATCAGGTTTGTTGCACAACTTTTAGCTCCGTCCACAAACTTTCCAAAGGAGTGAGATCAGAGGTTTGTGCTGGCCACTCAAAAACATTAAATTTGTTGTCCTTGTAGCTAATTTCACGACATGGCTAATGTCATTGTCCATTTTGAAGATCAGTTTATGCACAGTCTTTAAATTCTTCGCTTGCCCCCTAAACCTAGTAACTGCTTGGGTCACTTAGTAGCAACAACTGCAATCAAACATTGGTATGATGGTTTGATGTTTCCATGCTGTTTGTAATTGTTTTAACAGAAGAATGAAGCATGGAAGAATGAAGCACCTTTAGCTATCCGGAAATTGTACCACAAGGAAGATCCAGGCTCGTGGACATCCAAAATTCTCTTCCTGATGTCTTGGTTGATTTTGTTTGACTTTCTACATGTAGGCAGTATGTTTGACGTGTTCCTTTAAAATACACCAACTGATGAAACTCAATGCTCTCAAATGTTGGGGAAAAAGGTTTATAAAGCCATGACATCATTATATGGGCTTTTCTAAATTCTTTAAAGGCCCACCGATGTGTTTTGCACACCTGAATGGTTGAAACAGGAGATTAAAGGATTTTTCAAACACATATGGAATAATCAAAGCAACACTCCATGTATGTTTTTGATATGGGAATAACAGTATAACATAATGTAAAGCTTAAAAAAGCTGATTTTTACATAATGCTGCCCCTGTAAAGGCACAATGATCTTTGGGGATGTGAATTTCTTTCTTAAGACAGTAATATATTTCTCAAAAGTAGTCTGACATTATTTTTCTATTTCACAAACAGAAATCATTCTGGTTAGCTCAATTTTACACAGATTTAATGTCAGTCAGTAAGAAGTTACGGTATGTGTTGAGAAGTTTACATACAGTGTTCACTGGCATGTTAATTCTTAGCCTGATAAAAGTTATTTGCTGTACGCTTAGCTTCGTTCAGAGAGTCTGGACTCTCTGCTACTGAGAAACAATTTTTTGCTGGAGGTGTGGACTCTGTTGAAGTTTTAAATAATTGGATCTAATTATACCCAATCGCTAACACTTGGCCATGATGAATGTTTATAAATCCGGCTTACCAATGAAGCTTGCCTGAAATTGCATGTGCTGTAAAACAACTTCATGTGAAGTAGGATCATGATATCTTTGTCAGAAATAAAATCTATACATTCCTCTTGCTCTGGCTTTAGTTGCGTGGCCAACACAGACTGAATAGCTTTGCTCATTTCCTCCGCTGTCGTTGCCAAACGAGACCCCTATGTAAGCAGACTACAATTCTAAAACCACGCAAAAAACATAATCATTCACAACTTTTCCTCTTCACTTAAATCAAACTCATTTGGAGGAATATCAGGCGGAGCACTGAAATTAAATGAGAATCGAGTGGAACTGTGTAGGAAGGCAATGGCTAGGCTAACTTCCTGCTGAATCATGAACAGTGCTGTAGATGTTGTTGGTTCTTTTGTGATCTCCTGGATGGCTCGCCAAAACACAAATTTTAAAGACAGCACAGAAATGCAACGTCATTGTTCACAACTCTTCCTTCTTTTTTCTTATCCAAAATTAAATTCAACCAGAGAAATTGAGCTCAATGGAAGAAATCCCAGACAAAGCACTGCAGGGAGATGATAATCAAAGGGAGTTACGTAGGAACGCAGTGACCGCGCTAGTTAATTTGGAGTTGAGTTGACACTTTCCGACCCAAACACACCGTAGGAGCATTCAAGAAGTAGACAGTCTTCAAATTCTTTAACTTCACCCAAAATAAAAGAATCAAGAATTGTGTCCTTTAGCATCACCATGATCCCAAACAAACATCAAAACTGGTTCTGGAATGCCTGCAGCAGATAAACATGAGGTTCTGAAACATCCTCAGCGCTGTGTATAATTTGTGGATGATGCTTTATAGTCGGACCTGTGCTAGAAAACATACCAGTCAATTCTTTTTTTTCATAAAGTCACCCGAAGTAGTTCACTGTACAACCAATCTACCCTGAAAAAGATTGTTTTAGATGAGCTCTTAAAGGCCAGACATTTATATGTCACTAGTGACCATGATGATGACTCTAAATAAGCTTCTTAATGGAGCTGAATAATGGCACCATTATACATCTATATAGGCAACATTCCAACCGGTCAAACAGAGCAGCCCAGGTATTCGCTTTTATTCGTGAGCCTGATAAAGATAGAGTCTACTCTCTGTACCTTTATTATCTGTAGCTGTTACTCTTTCTGTTCCATTGTAACAGAAAGAGTTGGAAAAGACGGTTGTTTTCAATGGTTGTACATGATAACATGACTAAGTTTTAAGGCAAATTGTTTGGAAAGCAAACGGTCGGATCAACTTCAATGAGATCTTGTCCTTCTTTGATGTATGGTTGTTTCTTTTAGTTCCAAGTCCCAATATTTTATTGGGACTTGAATATTATTTGGAGTGGATTTCAACAACAACAAGAAAGGCATTGAAGATTAATGGAGGTTATCTTAATAATCAGCTTCAGTATGAAAAAGAAGTCATATAATATGTATCAATTTAAATGTTGATTTCCATCTTTAATTAAAAGTGGAATTCTTCTCTTTGAAACATCCAAAGCTTTCGAAATACCGCTGTGTTATAACTTGACTGGTCACTCAATAAAAATGTAAAGAAAAAAAACAAACTGGGCTTCTCAATGCGTTTTTACCGTTAATCTGAAACAAAAATGAACATCTTCTACATTTATCCTAACTTTACATGGAGGTCAGGCAGAACGTATACAAACAGTAAGGACATTTTTGTTTGGATGATTATTTCTTTGGTCTAATACATCTTATACTGCTAGGAAACCAATTTAGTTCTCCTTTACAGGTGACACTTTTGTAGCAGAAATCTCTCGAGAATGTGGGTTGACGACTGAAAAACAGCACATTCTGCTATTTACTCTTGCTTCATTTCTTCTATTGGGTTGCGTCGTTAAAGTCTAATTCAATTTCACAATTTATTCAACCAGCCTAAACATTGAGGGTCATCAGATAGGTCACACACTGCTGTGGGAGGACATCACATTCTCAGAAAAATATGGTGGTTTTAGAAACCTTGGCACGATCCTAGCTAATCGTAAAAGTGTTGGACGGAGAGCATTAATTTGAAAGCTTGTATTGATGAAAAAATACTATTTCCACTGGGGGGTTATTTCACGTATAACATGGGGAAAAATGTCAACCTAGAAATAAAACAATCTGCTAGTGGAAATACTATTTTTGGATCAATATTAAGAAATTATCGACTTACAACAAGCTCGTATATCTTGCTGAAAAGTTATTTTTAACTTAGTTTCGTCTCATTTGAAGTGTACAAATATCTTATTGCACATGAAATCAGACAAATCCAACTTGCGAGTAACTTTTCAGCAAGATGTAAGAGTTAGTCGTAGCTTAATATTGATGACAAAATTCCAGTTCTACTGACAAATTTTATTTTCAATATGAGAAAAATGTCTTGTTGGAGGAGAAAAATAATCTACCAGTGGAACTAGTACTTTTAAAAAAAAGTCAATATCGAGGGATTATTGACTTAAAACAAACTCCCATAACTTCCTGAAGAGTTACTTATCCGTCAGTTTCGTCTTATTTCAAATGTACCAAGATATTTTCTGAAGAAACTAGGCAAAAAAAAAACACTTATGGAAGAGTTTGTGGGATTTTTCTTTTTTTTTTTTTGCAGTGTTTAAGGTAGAATTTATGTAAAAAAAATGTTTTTCTGATAGCTGTTTCATCTATTGTAAGAGTCATACAAAGTAGTGTGAGAAAGAACTAAAATAGTTTATTTCAGCCTTTCTAACAGGATTTTTTTTTCCTACGGTAAAAAAAAAAACATTTTTTTTTGAATAACAGCAGTGTGATCCTTTAATAAATTCCACACGCCAAGCTCCTGATTTTTCTCTTCCCCTGCTTCTCCACATTGTCGCCGGACTTTCTACCTTCCATCCTCATTCTCTCATGCCTCACAGCCCCCTCTAATATATCTTTACTACGCTCCTTCTTGCCTCTGTAGTTTTTCTAACCTGTCCCCCTTCTCTCTCTCTCTCCCCTGCTCTCCCTCTCGCTCGCCATTTCAGCTCCTGCTTCCTTATCTCTGTGTTGCCGTCCTCAGTAATTATTATTATGTGCTGCCGAGATAATTCGAAAGCTGTGAGAAGAGAGAGGAGGGGAAAAAATGGGATGAAAGAAACAGTGGCTGTGGCTTCCTGGGCTGTGCTTCTCTTATCTGACCTTGGGCAGAGCCACTTATTGTTAGGCAAATCTCATGTGCAGAAAAACGGAGTGAACGGCTGTGTGTGAGAGGGAGAGAGAGAGAGAGAGTGGAGGTGGTTTGGAGAGAGAAGGGGGTAAGGGAGGGAGAGAGTGAGGGGGAGATGGATGGAGGTGGAAGGGGAGAGCCGTCAGAAAGCAGCGGGTAGAAGGAGTGTTTTATGGAGCGATAGGGAAAGAGCTGAGCGGCAAAAGAGATGGAAAGAGGTGGGGAAAAAATGCAGAAGTAAAAAAAAAAAAAGGAAGAAAGACAGAAAGAAAAAAAAGAGGGGAGTTGGGGGGGGCTCGAGACAGGAGAGTAAAAGAAAAGAGAGGACGTGTGTTTGAGACCGACCATGATAAAGACGGGCATAAAAGAAAAGTGGGAAATGGAGGAAGTAAAAAATAAAGAAAGAGAAGGAGGTGAAACTTTTATGGAGGAGGGAGGGAGAGAGGTTTGGTTTATTATGCAGGATCTGGTTTTCATTGCTCGGTGAAGTACTGCACACACTTCTGGCTTGTTCAAATAAATCCGCTTCCCCTCCAGAAGAGGGTTCATAAAATCAATTTACTTTGTGTTTGGAAGAGAGACTGCTCAAACCTGTCTTCACTAAATTGCACTCCTGGCGGATACAAGCCATCATTTGTGTCTCTGGGTTCCCCGTTATGTCTGGGTTGACCTCACGCGCGCTCCGCTCGGGTCGACGTGCAGCTAATGTTTACCGTACATAAATTGAGCTAGCGCTAGCTTAGGCTCTGACGTTTCTGTGTCTGCTCGGTGCGCCTCGCGAGCGCCTGCGTGTGATTCCGGGGTTAACTTCGTGGGCCTGGAAGCTGAGAGGGGAACGCGTGCGCGCGCGCGCGCGCGTACTCGTACCATAAATTCCCATCAGCGGCGCCGTAAGCCCGCGAGGGGGGCTGCTGACGTGTGGCTCTTTTCGCCTCCTCAGCCGCCGCTCGGCTTCCTTTAATTACGACCCATTCTGCAGGAACAACACGCTGTCCTTCCGCCAGATTTTAAATGACCTGCTCCCGGTAATTCATGGGCCCGCGTGTCCTTCACAAGGTGCGGCTTCTCGCCTCGTGGAGGTGGGCGAGGAATGTTCCCACCTCTGTTCAGACGCACACTATTAAGAAGAAATCAGCTATAGAAACACAAGGTGTGCATTGGCAGCCTGGACAGTCAAGGAGAAACCCACAGCGTTGTTTTTCTTAGTAGTAAAACAAATGGTGTCTTTTAGAGGGTGAGGAAGTTCACGTTCTTTAGCAAAATAAAGGGATAGCGCAGGCTTTTTAAAGTAAGACTGTGCTCAAAAAGGTTAGAAGTAGTTCATATCTTACCTGCGGTTGCTACTGACCATAGTAGCCAGGATAGGAGAGGTTTTTCTTCCTGCTGGCGCCTCTCCCCTGCAAACAGGGTTTAAAAAAAAAAAAAAAGAATTTATGAATAGTAATACAAAAAACATAGAGCAGTGATTCCCAAATAAGTAATTTTCCCTAAGACGGAGGCTCTGGACTTAATGCCAAAGAGACTATCGACATCTTTTAGACATATTATAAACAGTAGCTGCGTTTCCATTACAAATGCGCGCAAATTGTTATTCAGCTAATGTCGAAACAGCACAATTTCACAATTTCTGCGTTTTCATTAAATAGGGAATGAAGATCAAATTACATGCGAATAAGCTTGTTGACAAGACAAGTCATTCTGGTAGCAACGAATGTAAACAGCTACATGAAATATATTCACAATTCAGGCATGGTGCTAGAGCTCCTCATCTGTCAGCCATCAGAGGGAAACGTCAGTGTCTTATTTCGGCGTTGGAGCCACAAAACTCTTATACTTTGGTGGCGATTTTACAGAATAACTATGGATTGAACACGTTAAGATGACACATTGTCAACCCCCCCCAAAATAAACCAATCATCCTCCTACCACTTCCTGTTGTCTTCTTCGTTGTTTTTGTCAGTAGTAACATCCGGCTGTTGATCATATGACTGGAGAAAAAAGTGTTTCCATTGCAGTTTTGTGAAATACATCTATTGTGATATGTAAAAAAAAAAAAAAAACAAAAAAACAAAAAACATCTCATCTTACTTCCAAAACTTTTAATGAAAAACCGAGTTTTTTCAAAATAGCTACGTTTCCATGACACATTTTTTTTTTCGTAATCTCAGTTTGTGCAATTTAATATTTAAACGCAGCTAGTGCATCTAACCGTCCCACCTGACTTCCCCTACTCAGCTCCTTCAGACTAGCCAGCAGCAATTAGCAAACATGCTGAGCTCATCATGGGAGCTACTTCTCAGTGCTACGCTGGTAAAAATGTTGTTAAAGGGTTAATAGAGGAGACATGTTCTGATGACTTCCTGAAGGCGGAGTTTCAGAAAGAGCAGGAGGTTTTACAGAGACAGAGGCCCAGTTTCAAGGAATAAAATTATGAATTCTAATTTCTTTTAAGTCATATTTAATATATGCACCATTTTTATGACAACTGAGGTGAACATAGTTTCTTGATTATGCTGTAAAATTGTATTTTATTCCTGGAAAATATATAGTACTGCCCCTTTAGAGAAAGTAGAAGTTCATTGTGGTCTTGGAATATATTAGGTCACTTTGGGGGAGAGTCAAAGCCCAGATCTGGACGTCCTTCAGATGGTGTGGAGCGACTTGAAACAAGCCTAGAAATCCCGTAAATATGTCAAAGTTGAAGATGAGGAGCGAAGGGTGTCCTCATTTTTTTTCCCACATACAAAAACAATTTTTGTGTATTTTTCCTTTAATGAGTGAGCAAGGTCACCTCTTGGTGTGTAACTGTGATTACCTCACTCTGTTTCAGGAAAAAGTATCAAGGAAAACATTCATCTATCCCATCTCCTATTTTGTGTAGAAGATTACACATTTGAAATTTTTTTTTATATGTGAATATTCAACATAGTTTCAGAAACTGTCAGGATAACTGAGAAAATGCAATTTAATGTATATATATATATATATATATATATATA
>CAEGAE010041733.1:0-18063 GCA_903067095.1 Girardinus metallicus
TTTACCTGATCATTCGACTCTGTAAAATCCCAGTCACCCTGAACTCACCATATCTGTCCTCCCTAGAAACTCTGTTCACCTGTGTGGCGCCTTCCAGGACCAGCTACCAGCTTCCAGTCCTTTCAGTCACTTTTTGTAATAAACCTTTTAAAATTTAAATCTGTCTCCACAGGCTTCCATCGGTGGGTTGGGCTTTATCCTGTGCCAACTCAGAGGAATACATTTTTAACTTAGGGGCAGCACATACTAGGGATGTCAGATGAACGTCAGAAAATGTGCCCCTGTTACTTCTGTCAAAAAACTCACACTCGTAGTGTCTGTTTGGCTCCAATGTGCACATGTTTGGTCAGTTATCAGTGTTTTGCATATTTTTATTTGGTGATAGACCACATGTTTCACTATTTATTGTTTTCATTTTGATCATTGAACCGATAGAATTGGGCCTTCCTGCTGTGTCTGATAAATGGTGTATGTTGTTTTCCATGCATCTGTGGTAGTGTGATCTTGTGACTGCTGCCTTCATGTTGTTTTACTGGGAGGACTGAACCACTCGGCTACCCGCAGGGGTCTCACTCACCTGGAACCCAAACTTGCAGTCTGAGAAAGTCTAACGCTTTAGGTGTTGTGAAAATAAGAGTGAAGTCTCATTAAAGCGTCTGTCCTGAGGAAGCTTTGAAATGAGGCACGGGGTTGTCTTCTTGTTCTTGTGGTAACACGTGTGTTCACTCAGAGCGCAGATGCACAGGTAATTACATTAAAGAGGAAAATCCCCTCCATCAGCATATACCTCAGCATGCGGACTGGCTAAGAAAACACACAGCGACACCTATGTGTTCCCATTTGAGGTACACCCAAACACACGCACACACACGCACACACACACACGAGTTTGGTGTGTTTGAGACTATCATTATGTGGAGCTCTGGGACTATTTATCTGAGCCAGAGCTCAGGGAGAGAGTCGTCAAAACAGGAAGTGTTTTATGTAGCTGAAAAATTCCATTTTTAACTCTTTCACAGGCGTAGTAAAATAAATACCACACTGCAACAGGCCCCCCACCCCTTTTCTCTCTCCCCAGGCACCGCAAAGGTCTGATGAAGTCATTTCCCTTTCAATCAGGGGCATTGACTGAATTACAACTAAGTAGGACCAAAATTTAATGTGAGGTTTTAAAAAGCTACCCAACAGAGCAGAGAATTTAATATATTACCATGTGTGTAGTATGGATTAAATGTGACTAAGTAATTAATATAAGTTTCTTATGGATAAAATTGATAAGATTTTCCAAGCTGTCCAACAAAACAAAGGCACTCTACAATAGAAAAAACAGTCACTGGACTGTTAAATTATGTTATATTTAACAGTATACTATGCAGATTATATTTATTTATTTATATTTAATTTGTAAACTAAATTTTTAGCTTGCCAGTTAAATTTTTTGTTTGAAACTGTCATATTCATAAATGAATAAATACATAACATAATTATCATATGACTAATGAAAACTGATTTTTTTTTCTCTTGTGACAGGCTACATATTGCAAATTATTCCTGTTAAATTTCAACTGTGTAACTTTACGAGCGGTACCCCTTAGTTCTGTAGCAAGTCAGCAAAAATTACACGAATTATGAAGAGGGTCAGCATTACAAATATGGGCTCTTCACAGAAATTCAAAAAGCAAACTCCAGAAGTTATGAAACATTTATTCAAACATTCATAAAATTTACTATTTAGCATAAAATAACACAAGTGGTGATGAAGTTGGAGACATAATTACTAACTGCCAATCAGAGTTTGTATCCTGTCGCATAATATTAGATATAAATAGATGTTCTGACCAAACTATATGTTTGATGCACTGATAGAAAAATTTAATATTTATCTTGCAGTTCTTGTGAAGCTCATCTGATTCAATAAAAACCTCTATGAGCACCACTTTGTCTCTTTCATTTAGTTAAATTCTAAGTTTCTGATTCCAGTTTTTCTGTGTGAGCACATGCACACGCACACACAGTGTTAAAATGCTCCTAATAAGTTAGTTTGTGTTGGTGCATGTGCAGATGCTTCTTATTAGTTGATGATGGAAGCCTGCAGAGCCCTGGTCACACCCAGTAGGACTGAATGCAGCTCACAAAGCGATGCATGACCCAAATAAAAGTGGGATCTGGATCATAACTGTATTCAGCAACATGTAACACTTATGCATTAAATATATAATCTACCTTTCAGGAAATTAGGAGCTCTACTTCAATAAGTATATTCACACAGTTTGCATATTCAAACTGAGGATTTCACAACTCCAACTCCTTCCTCACTGTGGCCCAGCATGTATCGCTGCTTTTGCGTCACTATTATTTGCTGATGCAAGGAGACCAACAGCTGTTAACCACATACATCCGTTATTTGTTTCCAGCTAAATATGAAGTTGTCTGCACTTCTCTATATGCACATGTGGGAAGCAGTTAAAGGAAAAAGCAACAAGAGAAAAAAAACAATTTTTAAAAGTAATAAAACTTTATTTGTATCATTGCACAATAGTTTATAGGAGCTCATTCTGTCTTTATTGGTTCCAATGTAATTAGGCAAATTAAGCACTTTTATTATATAGTTTTTCCCAAAGCTTTTTTTTTTAAAGAATTCAGTGTTATATACTGAAACATAATTTAAATACTTTTTTAAAATTTATGGAATAGTTCCATTTCATCAATTTCTGCCAAGTGTAACAGAATCTCATTTAAAATCTGAAGAATCCAAATCCAGGCAAGGAGGCTTAAAGCAGCACTTGTATTAAAAATATGGTTTTTACATATTAGTTAAAACTGTCCCTATGGACCTGCTCTCATCTGCAGAAATTCCCCACGCCGTCAGAAACAGCCAATCAGAGTCAGGAGGAGGGTCTTACTGCCGACAATCATCCTCATTTACATGCTGCTCACAACCTGCTCCTGCTATGCTGCAGCTGGTTCATCACAGTGGAGCCTGCCAAGAATGCTAGGCTAGTAAGCATGGCCATTGTTGGTGATTCACAGCGCTAAGATGCTCCTCCTTGCTCTGATTGATTCTTTAATTAGTATTTTTTAATTGAATTAAATTCAAATTATTTAAAAATATTTTTGCAAACAGTCTTTCCCAATAAAATGCAGAGGAAAATGTCACTATAAAAGGAGGTAAAAAAAAAAGCATAATATTAATTTAATTAAAGAGAATATTCTTGAATTTTTAAACAGCTGAAATATAAAAATATCAATTAAATGTAAAATTTTAATTTTTGGGGGGGTTAATTATGTACAGCCAAGCTTCCACAACACATCAAAATAAAAGATAAAAACCGAACTCTGCTGCGTTTTAGAAGACAAACAAACAAAGGTTAAAGGTCTTTTCAAGAAGGAACCCACTTCATCTCAATAGCAGCTGGGCGGCTGCCAATGTTCACAATTGGAGAAAGTAAAAATCTATCTTGCAAGGATTTATTTTTTTATTCTGGCTGAAGAAAATAATTTGCTTACCGGCTATCCCCACTGATGTAATCTGAGCGAGGCGCCTCCTTCTTCATGGAGAAACTTCCATGAAGGCAGCAGCAGCAGCAGCAGCAGCAGCGGTGGTGGATGGCCATAGCAGACAGCGTGTTAAACACAGGTCAAACCGAGAAATCAGAGCGGAGGAGGTTTTTATTTCCTATCCCAGAATTTTTCCCCAACCCACACACGCAGCTTACAACGACAGCCATCCAGATTACCAGCAAAAGACAAAAAAAAACAAACAATATAAACAAGAATAATAACAACAAAAATGGGACGAGGGAGAGAGCAGAAGTATTTTAGAAAGAGATGACAAAGAACAATGCATCCTGCAGAGGAGATTTCCATACAAGAGGCAGAGAAAAAAGGAATGAAGGAAGCGGTAGCATGATTTGTTTAATCTTTAAGGATTTGTGTAATTACGTGATTTTCTTAGGGCTAATTACGGTAGAAAATTATAGCGATAAAAAAGAGGAACAACAGATGGGAGAGAACATTACTATTGTGTCTAAAAAAAGACCCAAATTGTTGTTTTCACATAGCTGGCAGTCTAGAAAGAGGAAAAACAGAGAAGATAAACAAAGAAATAAATGAATGATTGTCTTTTTACAAAAGGAAACTCTGGGGAGATGCTCTCCAGTCCTTAATTCCATTCCCCCCCCTTCAAAGAAAAAAAAAAAGTCTTTCCTATTTTTACCCCCGCCTCGATGATCCCCAGAGGGAAAGCACCCGCTCCGGGCCGTTTGCTTTTCCCGCAGATATGTCGTCCCCAAAGAAAAGCCCCAAAATAAACACGCGGAAAACCGCAAGGATAAATTTGGCTGCCTGTGCAGAAAGGCTTGGAGTCTCCATGATTGCGCTTCTCACATGCTTTTAAAAAAGAAAAGACAGGAGGGAGGAGGAGGATGGGGGGGAAATGCAGAAAGGCAGGAATTTGGAGATGAGGAGAACAAAGAGCAGCAAACAGATGGAATGGGGAGACGTGAAGAAAAAAAGAGGAAAACAGGGTGGATGGTGGCCTGTCAAAAGTTTGTGACAAGTTGAGACTTTTGGATTGAGCACTTAAAAGTTTACATCGTTAACATCTTGGGAGACATGCCGTAAATGCCTTCATAGTGACGAGTTAGGGGAAACTTTGCCAGAAGGAGGGAGAAAACCTCCTGTCATACTTTTCTGTTGAGCAGATGAGAACTTCAAGTAGTGCTTCTACATTTTGAAAAAAAATATTCATACTCCTTGACCTTCTTTACATTTTGTTCCCACATGAAATGTTGGGTTTTTCTTTGAAACACTAGTATAAAGTTGTCATGTTTGTGTGTGCAGACATGGCTAGCTAACAATAAAGAACTATAAAGTATTTAATGTCAACTCAAACCAAAACAATAAAAACAGCAAGCATGGCCATACAGCTGTGCAGATCCAAGGAGGAATGAAGGAGACAAACTGGCTGGCAAGAGCTGGGAGGTGATTGGTGACGCCATGGTAACCAGATCAGAATAATCAACAGAACGCAGGGGAGCTCGTTGAGTTTAACTGAGAATGATCTGAACAAGATACAAGTGGATGGAACTAAACCAAAACCCAAATACACAAAAAACTGAAGAAAAACAGAAATAGAAATTAAGGAACACTGTGAGTGACAACAACCCAAATCTATCCAAATACAAAATGAGAGAGACAAACAAAACACCAAGACCTGCAGATTACAACAGAGTAAAATTTCACTTTTTTCTTAAAAATAACAATAAAAAAAAAAACCTTTAGCATACATTTATATTCAGCGTATCTAAATACATACTTTGTAGAAACATTGGCCACAGATTTCAATAATTGACTAAAACCTAGTAACCATTATGATGTTTAGTGTATAGGTGACTGAGTAAAATGTGATAAAATTAGGTATGTTAGGTGCAAAGAAGTTAACTTGAGCTAGCAATTAAAAATTCAGTGTATTTATAATTATGATATGTAACTAAAAAAATACTTGTGCCTTATGAAAATCTTTCAAAAACAGTATCGGTATGCTTAACATTGGCATTAAGTTTGAATTTTTAATAACAACATGATGCATTATTCACTAATGTTCTCTCACAAACCTCTGACATTTGAAGGCAATTGGTTGCACTGGATTTTATTTACGGGTACTAGAGTAAAAAGGAATTGAATACAAACTCCCCAAACTTTTTAGACTTTTACATGTAGATGAAAATTAAAAAACATGTTTCATTTTCCTCCCACCTCATATTAACTGCTTTGTGCTGGTTTTATCACATGAACTCCCAATAAACTGCACCGAGGTGTGGGACTGCAACATGACAAATTGCAGAAAAGTTCAAGGGGTGTGACTACTTTTGCAAGGCACTCTAAATCTAAAAATAGGCGTCCCTGCAGTGTGTTTTTTTTTTTTTTATGTTAACATGACCTCTGATCTGCTACATTTCTGCTTTGACAAGAAATAAACCCTGAACTTTAAGACAAACACATGAAGGTTTTCCTGCCAGGACAGCGGATCATTGAGGCAGGCTTGAATTACTTGAGATATGTGGAGGAAAATCTTTCAAAACAGACTTTAGATGGTGTTAAATGATGGCAGAGCTCAGCTGGAGAAAAAGAAGGGAGGAGGGAATAAGATTTACAGTTAGTTAAAAAAAAAAAAAAACGATGTTTACTCCATGGTATGAATCTCTCCATCTGTCTCCTCCACCCTAAACCCAAACTTCTCTTTCCTGACAAGAGAGTACACTACAGTTCAGTACATTATGCATTATGGAGTAAAATAGACCTCAAAACCACAAACTTTCTTATGCAAGGAACCGTTTCCAACCTTGAAATTAACCTCACCTGGTAAAATTCTCATATTTACCAGCTTTAAATATAATTTTTGGCTTCATAACCATCTTTTGTATGTGGAGTATGATGTAAAAACCCAAAAAATGTGGGGGATTTTTTTTGTTAGCCAAGAAATCCTTTTTGTGGAAACTATTAGAATATTATTTCCAATGAAGCAGAGAAGACGGCAACCTCCTGAGCGCCAATGACTCAGTTTAATTTTTGCATCATGGCTGGATTGTAGACATGTTAAATGTGTAAAGAAGGGAGGATCTGAGACGCCAAATACCCAAGCTGTTTACGTTGCTTATTGTGATAAAAATGTCTCTGACTCTTCTCAGTCCTCCCTTGCCTGTTTTTATGACTACAACTCATCATCGCCAACTGTACAGCTTTTTTGGCTCGCTTTCACTCCTATTATGATTCACAAGACTCAAGCATTTAAGTGTGATGAAATTTAGGAAACTAAAAGAAAAGTAAATGGAATAAAACTGCTGATCAATTTTGTTAAGTTTGCTTTCATAACGCTGACCACCGAGACACATACAGCGCCCTCTACAGGTCATTTGTTGCTCTTTCAATGGCGAAAGAATAAAAATAAACTCTTTTTTTATTGTGTCTTTTAGAGGAGCAATAAAAACAGTTAGATGGGTAGTTGAGGATCACATCAGAAGAAAGTTTCTTCACATCAGAAGAAACAGCAATTCCTTTAGCATAGATGTTCCACTGGTCCTCGCTCCACAGAGGCAACAGGTGAGACTCCAGTCACAGATATTTCTCCTTCTGTTCAGGTTCTGACCAGATACCTCAATCCATATGGAGGCATCTTTTGAAACTTCAACCTAAAAGAAGAAGCTTGCTAGTCCTTGGTGATTGTTTAGTCACACAACCTTCTGAGCACACAGTAACAATTGCCATCTTCCCCATCTTCTGGGTCTTAGTTCATTTTATTTCCCAACTCCCATTAAAACATCATGTAAATAAATTGTATCTTCATAACTTAAACTACAGGAGCGAGCAGAATGCAAAAGTAACAAAAATTAACTAAGGAAGACAAAGGAAAGAACACCAAGAATACAGAACATGAAACAAGAGCAATAAACTCAAAACCATAATGACCTCAACAAATATCCTGGGAAAATCCAGAAAGCAAGTCACTACCCACATCATACAAACTTCCAGATTGCTTCTAACCCTGGCAGAGTTGGAAAAGCAGTACCCAGACTGAGCTGAAACGTCCCATTTATAACAAATATTACATTTTTGCCTCCCTTCGATGTCGGTCTTCCTCAATGATCATTGTGTGCTGCATTTTGCCCACCATCTGGCCTGGACTCAGTTTTTGTCCAACTTCTTCAATGAAGTCCACATACAGAATTTTTTCTGTCCATAATTTCAGTGGTTTTGCACTCCAACAAATTGTGGGTTATTGTTTTGCTTTTTTTTAACCAAAATGTTTGGTTTATGCTCTTGCGACTGAAACTGGACAGTTTTAGCCAAACAGTGGGTCAAAAAATGTGGCTCAGTTTGTTGCGTTAAAAAAGAGACAAGAGCCATCATCTTTACATTCAGCCATTTTGACCTACACTGCCACTGAACTTCTCCCAGGACAGAATAAAAACTGCTCATTCAAGCTAACATTGATCCCTAGCTTCTAAGTGGTTAGCACAAGCTAATGTTAGCTATGATCAACACTTGTGATTTAGCCAAAGAATAGACAATAAAGTTAATACAGATAAGAACTATTTAATAGAATACAGTGAAAATGTTTCATAAATACACCCTTTTTCTAAACACTGAAGGTTTAAGGAATGATTTTATTTGGGAAACTGGGTAAAAAGAGGGCTAAATAATAAATCTACAAAACACTTCAGATTTTTATTTGTAAATATATTAAAAACAATGCCAGTTTTTGGGTTTGAGGTTCACAAATGCACACCTTTCGGTCTAAAACAGTGGTTGCCATGTGACAAAATATCAATAAAATCAGGGCATGAATCCACTTGCAAAGAGCTGAAAGTCAACTGATCTGCTGTTGTCATTTAGACGCACTTGGAGGTCACCATGACACCCTGGTTATTTTGACTTTGGCTTCTTTAAGTGTCAGATTTTTTTAGACTCGCTGATGAGTCGGTTCAGTTTCATTATTATTCGAGGGTGTGGATGAAGAGGAGGAGGAGAGAAAGAGGGCAGAGTAAGAGCCTGAGGAGGAGTGTCTGGGGTTTGGTCCTGGTCCCCTGTGGTAATACTTAATAACAAACATTAAAAATACCACAGAAATCCCTCACCGCATTCCCACGCTCCAGCCGGCCAGAACACACACTCACGCGCACACACACAAATGGGTAAGGCTGTCTTTTTGACTACACCTTCATATACAAACAGAGAGCCATTTAGTCACATGCCTGCATTGAAATACAAACACTCACACTTTTCTACTTGTGTTGGGTTTGTTATTAGAAAATATAGTATGGATAAAAATGCATTTGTCTCGCCTGCATAGTGAAAAGCAGAACAATCGAAATGATCAGTGAAAGTGTCAACCACAGCTAGATAAAAACACCCTGAACAGTAAGGAAAGAGAGTTGTTCCTCAAAGAGAGGAGAAAAAAAAAGGTCTGTTCACTCTGAGAAGAAGTCAGAGGGCAGCTCCTCTGCTCTTCATGGTCATCTCCCTACAGTCACAGGCCCGTCGTCAATTTTCGCTATTTAGACTGTCTTTATTCCTACTATTAGTGCTACACCGCCGTGTTCGCCGGGATGGGTTTTCCTCTTGTCGCCAGTGGCTTTCTGACCTTGTCTCGAGGTTTGGGGACAGTCCAGCCAGAGATTCCTCTTTCCCTTCGTGCTTCACATGTGCGTCAGTAATGTTACCACAACCTCTCAGAGTCCCCGCCCTTCACTGTAACCCCTTCTGGCTTTAAGCGCCCCACCCGCCAGTTTTCACTCAACACTTCCCTGCTCTCTTTTCCTCAATGTTTACGTCGTCTTCTACATTCACCTTCGTGTTATACCATCAGTTTTGTCCCTTTAATTCCTTGCAAGTTAGATGATCCAACTAAAGTATTTGCTCTAAGCAAGTTAGATTTTTCACAGTTTCAAAGACGTATTTTTGTGTTAGCCAAAGTAGTCAAGACACATTGCAGAATGTTAGTCGTAAAAAAATATTAAAAGAAGTTCAAGCTGTGTTGTGCAAAATAATTGAGAAACAGTAGAGGTTTAGATACTTATCTGTCGTGAAATATCACCATTGAGGAACCTGAAGAGTCCCAAATTCATTCTGCAGCGTGATAATTATCAGCAGCGTGAAGCAACAGAAATGACAAGCTGTTTTCCACACACACAGGAGAGCAGATAATAATATGAAGTATAAAGTCAAAATTATTCTGTGATAACAGACATTTATAATCATTATTTTTCTTTACGTAAAGCATCCTTTTGAGCAGTTAAAACAATTGCATGGTGATGTTGCTGTGCATAATTTTCTTCTTTGTTCCTGTGTGTGTGGGGGGGTTGGGGGGTGTGTGGGTGTGTGCGCGAGTGTTTGTAGTCTTGTATTTGATAAGCGGGGCACCATTTTCCTAACACATACATTGTGGGGACTGACTGCTCCCTGTGGGGACAAAAGTCTGGTCTCCATGAGGAGAAGTGCTGTTTTGGGGGTAGAGGTTAGGTTTAGGACTAAGGTGTGAATTGAGGTCATGGTTAGGTTTAGGGTTAGGCTGTAAAAATGAATGAAACATGAATGGAAGTCAATGCAAAGTCCCTGTGAAGATAGAAGGACATCCTGTGTGTGTGCGCTTGCTGGTTTATGATACTTATTGAGGACCTTCTTTGATGTTACCTCACCAAAGACCAATAGGCCATATGGAGACAAAAGCCTACTCCTATTCCAGAGGACTCACTTTTTTAGTGTGTGTGAAAATGACAAAATAGAAGATAAGTATTATCTTTTGAGGAAATATGCAAGCCTGAAATACAAACACTTGACCAGTGAGTCCAGTAGAACATTTATGTTGGGCGGAGTAAAACCCATTTTTAGACCTTTTAAATCTTTGTGTTGCAGAATGTAAATGTGGCCTGAGTTTCAAGCTTTGCTTGCAGAATGAAGGTTAGTGGTGTGTGTTTTACATACATCGACTGTGAAAGATTACATGTATGTGACTTTTATCAACAATGAGAAACCCTGAACAGACCTCTAAAAACCATGCTGGAGACTCCCAGCTCATTCTACATTTGTCTGCTGCAACAGCTGGCTCTCCAACACTTGACTTGGAGACACAAGAATCTTATTCACAGAAACACTCCTCCTCCTGGGAAAAGCTGCACACAACTGGGAAATAGTGATGTGAAAATGAGACAAGAAAGAAATACAGGAGGTTCCTCCCTTCTGGGGTCAGACCAAGAGATGGGGCCAACTAGGGGTTGACACATGTCTTTTTTTGTGCAGCATGCTTTTAGGGTGACACTATCAGCCAGTTGTTGTAAGTACTTCAGTGTAATACACAATAAGGTTCTGAAAAGATTTATTTAATTATTAGATTACAGCTAATTCTACAACTGTTCTACGTGTATTGATCTGAGCTCATTTGATGGTTTAAGTCTGAATTCTTTATTATTCAAGTACTTACAATTAACAGATATTTACAAACACTGAGTGCAAAAACACAAACACATTTTCTTTCTCACTGTCTTAAGTTAAATCAGACCATCTTTTTCTTACCTAGATATTAGTGGACCAACGTTCGGGTAATTCTAGCTTAGTTACAATTACCCAAATAATTTTTTCCCTTTGCTTAAACACCAGAAAACTTATGGAGAATTTTTTTAGAGCTTTTTTGGTAACTTTCCTCATACTCAAAAGTTTACATACATTTGGTCAGTCTCGGGATCTTTTAAGCTGTATGACTTGAGTCAAACCTTTTAGGTTTCCTTTCACAACCTTCTGACAATAGTTTGCTGGAGTTCTGGTCCATTCCTGACAGAACTGGCGGAACTGAGCTCATTTTGTAGGCCACCTTAGATTTCAAGTCTTCCCACAACTTCTCAGGACAGGAGATCAGAACTTTAGTCAGTAGACTGACTTTGTCATCAAGAAACCACTTTGTGGCGGCTTTGGCTGTATGCTTAGGGTTAATAACTGTTTGGAAGACCAACCTGTGCCGAAGCTTTTATTTCCTGGCTGATGTCTTCAGATGTTGCTTCAATATGTTAACATAAGTTTCTTTCCTCATGGTGGCATCTAATTTATGAAGCGTACCAGTTCATGATGCTGATGCTGCCACTCCCATACTTCATAGTTTGGATGGTGGAAACGGCTCTCTTTTTCCTCCAAATGTAACAATGGTCATTATACCCCAACAGTTCTACTTTAGTTTCATCAGACCACAAATAATAATCACAATGAGTGTTTTTGAAATCTTTAAATCATTCTTGACTTAACTTTTATTACCTACTGCTACATAAAACTCCAGAGCTGAGGGAGAGCCCCTCCTTACAAGGAGTACATTATGAAAAGTGAAGAATGGCATGTATTCTGGGATTCAGAGTCTCTACAACTCTTTTCTCCATGTGGGCAGTTCAGCCCTTGATCTCCACGTGGCTCTGGTGGGTCCTCAACACTAACAATTCAACATGTTTATTCCTTTATATTTTTACTCCTGGGCAGTAAGAAATCTTCAGTTTTGGCATTAAGGCATTTTCTAAAGTCCTGATTCACTGCAGTGTTACGACACATTCATATTCCAGTAAAGAGCATCAAAACAGTCACAGTGAGCAGGCTGTGACTAAGTAGGCTTCACAGAGCTGCCAATACCATTTATTTATGTTGGTGTGTGCGTGCTCCTACCAATGCATGTCTGCTGTTTCCCAACATGGCTGCATGTGGTAATTAAGCAGGAATGTAGCAGCAGCATCTCTGGCTTTTCGCTTCCGTCTCATCCGTAGCTCTCAGAGACTCCTTTTGTAAAAGCTGCGAAAACCAGGGAGATAATAGCCAATCAGGCTCAGGCCATTAGCATCTGGCTGGTGGTGAGAGGAAAAATTAACACGGGAAGAAACTTTTATTACGAAAATTGCTAAGAGGGCAGCACTGTGGAAGTACTCAGAGCGGCTTTGCTGGAGTTTATTTCAAGCTTGAGAACAAGGTCATCCAACCATGAGGAGCCGCATAAACAAAGACGCACAGAGCTGCAGCAATGGAAGCCAAAAACCTTTTTCTTTTCTAATTATTCTCATGGGTGATCAGTTTAAATATACAGAGTCGCCGATCAGCTTTCTGGAACCTGATTGGTCAATCAGTGTTGGCCCTTTTCTCATCTGTCTCATTTTCCAACCCACCTCTTCCACACAATCTCCGCATTTTGCATCTCTTTTCAAGAAGTTGTGCATGTGAAGTATCTTCTGCTGGGTCACATGGACCAGGCTGCTCTAATGATGTTTGGATGACTCTCATTAGAAAGACAGAGTACTCTGTCAGTGTCTTCTGACCTAGATATGAAGGGAGATTTGCAAAAAAAAACAACAAAACTGAGGGCTTATTTGATTCTTAAAACGTATAGTTGTAGTGTCACAAAATGTGAAAAGGTTTGAGTGGAGTGTCCATTAGGAAGATCTGAAATTACTGGTGCACATTCTCCAGCTTTTGTTTCTTTCTCTGTGCATCATGTCAGACAGACTCTCCTCTCATCGTGCCACAGCTGCAGTCTTATCTGCAGATAAGACAAAACATCAAAAGAAAAGCAAATGCAGTGTGGTTCCCACACAAGGAATGTTAATGTGTTGATATGTTAGTGGACCAACATTCAAGACCAGCTAATCCTAAAGGAACTGATTCACTTTTTTTTTTCCAGAAGAGAGTTTTGGGCAAGAAAAAAAAAACATTCTCATACAAATGAATCACAACAACAAAAACAGCTTAAGGGCATGACATAAAAATGACTTTTTTGAGCCATATATTAGGTTGTAATGTTATAATCAAAAACTTACCTGGAGTGTTGCTTTGAGTCTTTCATGCATTCTTGAAGAATCCTTGAATCTCCCATGGTAACCATTCGAGGGTGCCTAAACACTTGCTCTTACAAAGCTCCGCCTTGGAGTGTCAATCCGGCAGCAATTATCAAACGCCTGGTGGAACTGCATGTCTACTGAGTTCAAAGAATGGTCATAAATGGCATCAACGGACATGGAGAAGCATTATTGTGATGAGATGCTGAAGAGGAGTTTCTTAAAGAGACAGAGGTCAATTTCAAGGCCTCAGATACGCTATGATGCAAAGTCAATTTCCTTTTATTTTGTTTTTGATATATATATAGCATTTCATAGCAACTGAAGGTAACATGGTTACTTGATTGTGCAATAAAATCACACTATGTTTCTGGGAATACATAATACTGCAGCTTTAACACCAAGTCGTGAACTACATTTCATTTACAGTCTGTCAGCTTTTGGCCTTGTATTGTGAAAACATAAACTTGTGGCAACGTGAAGAGTTTTTTAACGGAGAATAGCCTACCAGGTCGCATTTTACTTTGTGGTGTGTTGTAGTGCCATCTAGTGGCATAAACTCACAAGAACACAACACATTGTGTCCTGAGTCAGAAGTGGAAAAAAAAAAAAAAAAATCCAGCAAGTTAGAAAGTACATCTCTTTTTGTATTTTTATCTGTTCAACAATAAACTAAGCAAGCAGTATTTTACTGAGACTTGGCAAGTAGTCGGATTTTTGTAGTGATCTATAACTAGTTATACAATTTCTTACATTTTTGCTAGCTTTGGCTCTTCAACAATCAGCTATTAGTAATTTGTATTTTAAAAAATTAAATACTAATACTGTATAATATGCAGGTTGTGGTGTCCGTTCAGTTTTTTCATGGAACAATTGCATTGAGTTCAACAAAATGACACCAAAAGTACTGGAAACCTTATTTTGGATTTACTTTTTTTTTTTTAACATCCAATAGAAGAAAAAAAATCCTCTCCGACAAACAAAATTTGCTTTTCTTAATGTTTAAGCCTAAAAATAGAAATATTTACTTTATATATATATATATATATATATATATATATTGGATTGTAACAGTTGCAGACTGTTACAGTTGCACATGCTTTAACTGCATGTGCAATTAAAACAGATGGACAAATTCCCACATTCTACACTTTCACCAGGATTTCTTAAGGCACATATAAATACAGTCAAGTGATACTTGATGATGCTGAAGAAGGTCATGTTCCCAAAACTGTCAGGTCATCTTTAACGTGATACCCGTTCCAAAATAAGTTAGTAAATGACCATTTATACATCTAGTGACATCTTGCCGACCTCTGCTGGTCAAAATATACAACTGCATTTTGACAGTTGATAGTATGGGTTGATGGTCTTTACCTGTTTAGAGGGACTTCCTTATTGCAGATATTAAGATATTCATAATATTAAATAACAGAATGAAAATACAAATAAAAACAAAAAACAAAAATGACATTCTGGGCTCTAAGTATATTGTTGAAAGAATTTATGAAAATCCATCTCACCAAGCCCCAAAACTACCTCAGGGACTCTATGTGGTAGACCAAACTGTAGAATTACAATATTGTTTTCAGTTTTTTTATAAGTAAAAGTGAATTGTGCATTTATTTAGACATCTCTACCAGTTTTGCATATCCAAAAATGCAAAAGAAGAAACGACAAAAAAACTAAAACGGATCCAGGCTGGTTTTGCATCATTATGTACAGCTGTTTTATTTGTGATCCCCCCCCCCCCCACAAAAAACATTATTAATATTTTACTACATAAAATAATGGTAATCAAAAGAATCCGCTTATAAATGAAGGGAGCAAAAGGAGCAACACCAAAATAAATAAAAGTAGAAACAAAAAAACAAAAGAAAAAACAGACAGGTGGTGATTTGAGCAAAAATAGAGACTGGTGAAAGTACTTCTAGTGTAACTCTATTTTGTTTCTATACGGCTATTGAGGAGGTCATCAACAGCGTCGCCATGGCAGCAGTGGGTTCTGATTTCAGCTAGAAGCACTACGGTCTGGTGATTTACTGCATGGTGGTGTGTGTGCAAGTGCGGCGGATAAAGATACTTATCTTGGGACTCTTCATTAAATAAACTATGACTTAAACATTTGCTGCTCGCACACAGAATCATTAGAACAGGTCTGTTTACAGGACATTCGTACAAACAAGCTTAAATTAAGTCAAATCACATAAAAACTCTGAATTTTATTACACTTTGCTACATCAGAACAACAAGTCGTATTTTCTTTTAAGGTTATCTGACTGACGTGTAGTCAGACGTTTCCTCAGAAGGGGAATAAATAAAGGGGAATCCCAGCCAACATAAACCAAGACTGAGCGCATCCCTGTGATGGGAATGCACCTCCATGAGAGCTACTTTTGGCTTGTTACAAACTAACATACGTGTGGATATGAAGAGAGAGAAAGAGAGAAAAAGACGATACAGAACATTTTGAATTCTGGTTGAAAACCCCTGATATAGTCCCAAATAAGGCTGTGGGTTTTAGGCACACCAAGGCAAAACTGAGTTGAGCACAATGTGCAATTCTGTGTTTCCTTTGAAAAAGACATGAAGCTTTTTGAAATGTACATGTTAAATCACCTGTCCAAACCAAGTCTTATTATAAAGATTTGCTAATAATAATAATAAAAAAACTCAGCAAAAAAAAAGAGATACATACGCCGATTAATCACTTTTCAGACTTCATATGTTTTGCAGAACATTTTACGAGACAAAAAACCACAAGTGCATCATTGGCAAAAAACTGCTGGTGAGGGAACGAGAAGTGCACACGTGTGTGTTTGTCTGAATGAGTGTGTGTTCACTGTCTGCTTCAGTCAGTATTGAAGTGCAGGTGTGAAAGTGTGTGTGTGAGCAAGCAAGCGCATATTTAAAGAGGTAGCAGAGAAAAGGAGTCAGAGCAGCAGGTAACAATCAGCTAACAGGAAGGAAACAGAGACTTTGTAAGCAGCTGCTCTTCTCAAGGTCAAACAAGTTTTAGTTCAAACACTTTGAATCAAAAAGGTTGAAAAACGTGAGATTCACTTGAAGCTACAGTGTGATGAAAAAGAGCACATGCCCCCTTAAAAGATTTCTTCTTTTTGGCACACTTAAATGTTTTAGATGACATGTCAAACTAGACGTCGTAAGTTTTGGAATACGATCCTCCAGATGATCAAATCAAAGCAGTTACTTTGTTAATGTTAAAATATGTTCAATATTATTTAATCTTAAGTAGTCATCAAATGCAAAGACTACTAATTATTAATATTTTAAGGACATTCATAATTTTGATACGGCCCAAAATGACATCACTGTTTTACATGAACAGATTGTTACATCAGACAAAGATAACCTGAGGAAATATGAAATGTAGTGTTCAAACTATGACTTACTAAGAGTAGAAACTTATCCAAACCACCAGGCCCTAAATGAAGAACCATTTAACAAATACTTATCTTGCTGAATGAATTACCTGATTAACCACAAAAACTAGGCTCAGGGTTTGTACAATTTCCCAAAATTCAAGCACGTTTCAAGCATTTTCAAGGTGAACTTCCAAACTTTGTCAGCACCAAACATTTGAGATAAAAAATAATACAAATGAACTAAAGAAGACAGTTTCAATTAGTAGTAAGCTAAAACGCAACAAAATTTGATGTTTTGAAATGTCTCTTTCACACACCTTACAAACCTGACTGGTCTGAGAAAAAAAACTATAATTCAACAAAAAAGTCCCCCAGTTTTAATAAAGCTGTCACACACATCAAGACTGTGCAGAAGCACTTTTAAGGACTTTGTACAAAAATCAAATGCTGAAAACACCTAATTGAAATTCAAGCATTTTCAAGGATTTGAAGCACCCATACAAATCCTGTCGATTTGGATTCATTATCAGCACCCAACTCTGATTAGCTGTAGGATCAAAAACTCAGTCAACTCGTACCTGACTGACAACATGAAGTAGGCTGAATGATGTCAAATAGCAACAAACCAGGCCACAAGATCTAGAAACTCAAGGTCATTGACATCCGTCAGTCTGGGAATGTTTACAAACCCATTTCTAAAGTTTTGGGATTTCAGGAACCACACTGAGAATCACTGCAGACAAACAGTGAAAACATGGAAGAGTGGTGAAGCTTCCTGGGAAACAACAGAATTACTCATCAACAACTCACACAACTTCCCAGAGCAACACCTGCAGGGCTCACCGACCTCGGTCAAGGTCAGTGTTCATGATTCAACAGCAAGACAGAAACTAGGACAGAACCAAAATCACGGCTGATCAAAAGGAACATATTAGTCCCACATTAGCCAAGAATTCAAGACTTTTAGGAAAATATCCTTTGGTCTGAAAAAAGTAAAACTTTAGGAAAATGTGGGCACAAATCTATAAAACTAACAGAATTTGAGAATAACAGCACATGGTGGTGAGAGCACGATGGTCTGGGGTTGCTTTGCTTCCCAAAATGGGACAAGACAGATTCAGCTGATAGAAACTATCAAATTCATGTCCTTTAAGCACATCTTGAAATTATACAACAGGACATCAGATAGTCCACCCCAAAATGAAGAACTTGGGCTGGCCTAGTCAAAGTCTGAACCTAAATTTGACTGAAATACTGTGGTGTGGTCTTACACACATCGTTCATGCAGGGAAACCCTCTATCCATCTATATATATATATATATAT
>CAEGAE010041737.1:0-37356 GCA_903067095.1 Girardinus metallicus
AATATAATATAATATAATATAATATAATATGTTATATTAATATAATATAATATAATATAATATAATATAATATAATATAATATAATATGTCATACTAATATAATGTAATAGTTATATTATATATTATATATGTTATATTTTATATAACATATAATATATGTTATGTTATATGTCATATAATATAACATATAACATATAACTTATATTATATAACATATAACAGTTATATATGTATATAATTGGCTTAATAACTTTAAATTGCTTAAGAAGCCGTTTTATATCACTTATTTATTTTATTTACAAGGGGATTTTAACCTAGAAGCTATGGCGTGCAGTTATGGGCGGAGCTATTATTTATATAAAAACGCACCTTTCCAAATAATAATAATCAAGCATGAAATACGCGCATAATCTATTTTTTTACCACTGTTCTTTCATTACTTCTGCTATTCAGAAAACAGTAGCTTTACAAACCGATTTTCATGGCCACCGAATCTAAATACTGCGATAAAATGACGCCCGGAAGCAACGAGATTCACGTCCAATGAAAGCTCGGGACCTTCTTTGAGCGATGAGGGATATGGCCAATCGTGTCGCTGTATTGGTTGACATACTGACAAACGTTGCAGCTGTAGTGGGGGAGGGGGTCGTCGAAGTTGGCGGAACCGCCATCTTGAAAAGTACAGTCCGAAGATCTACCTTTTCGCGCCTGCTAGAATCACTTTTGAACACATTATTTTCCTTTCTGGAATATAATATTATTTCCAGATTCGTACCGGTAACGTTAAAAGCTAATGGCGGGATAAGCTACATGCTCAAGATTTGTCGTTTCCAGCTGCCAGTCGGTAGGTATACTTGCTGCCTTACAGACGATTAGCCAACAGCGTTCATAAAACCGGCTATCGTTGGCTGGCTAACACAAAACATATTTTGCAACCTTATCACCTTATGGATTATTAGATCATGTTTTACATCTCTAACAAATGCAGGTGCACCGTCATCACATAGTAATATTAACATGTATACGGAAAACGTAATTAGATGAAATGTTTTCACTTGGAAGCCCCATAGCTCTCTGACATCGGCTAACTGGAGATTCTTCCTCTACCTTATTTAGGAGAGGCTAGCATACTGTAGTCGGTTTCATTAGCTTGTTAGCCCGAGCCGGTTTTACTTTCACTGTACCGACTGGGTTCATTTAGCTTTACAACAAGCTACTCTGTCATTAGCACCGTATACTAGATGTCGGAAATATGTAGCAAAACTAATAATAAATATAAGCTCTTTGGTATGACTGGCTGCTCTTCCTACTGCGTTAGCGGCAGCGAAGTGTAAGTAATGGTCTTCATTTGTGACTGCTGTTGCCTGTATGTACATATCGGCGTTATCATCCTGCTGATTCTTCCACTCGGGGTAGAAAAGGGAAATGAGATGATCCGTTTAGGTGTAGGTAATTAACTTGAAGCGGATGTTGTTCGCTTCAGGTCAGATTGAGAACATGTACACCGGTAAACGGGTTTGGTTCAAATTTGATTAGAGCACGGCCAAGAAGTCTAGGTTTAGGCTCACGTCATAAAACCATTGAAAGAATTGTCTGAGAGGTTTTGTTCTGTTGAGTGCTTTGGAACCGGTAAAATCTTTAATTTGACTGATTCCAAGAGTAACAAGTAAGATATATTTGTGGGATATAAGACATTAGAAGTGTGGACTTGTGTGTTGGCTGTTACTGTCCTGCTGTGTGGTGTTTTGATGCTTTGTTTACAGCCTGTTTTAGCCCAATAACCCCATGTGTTTGAGAGTATGTGGGTGTTATATTTATTGTGAACATGTTTACATTCCTGTTAATTTAAAGACCGTGGATATGTATCCTTCTATTCTTAAGATTTACAGATGCTGTAGATGGTGGAGAAAATTAATGATCAATTTCCATTACTAATTAATTGTATATGATTCATAAAAACCACATTATCATTTTGTTGAAGTGACAATCAGAGTCTATCATCTGACTCTGATTCCATGTCTTCTTTTCTGAATTGTTTTGTTAGGCCTGTCCAGCATCTGTCCTACTGCCCATCCAGCCGGCTCTCCTGGAATGGGCCACAACTTCCAAAGACTAGGACAAATCTCTTTTTAACCTGAGCTCCGTAGTCTGGACTCTGATATATTTACAGGTAGGCAGAACTGCTTACCGTTATGTGATCTCTGTGCTAGTTAACACTTCTTAGAGATGCACCAGTCAGAATGTTGTTCCTTTTTTGCCTATTTATTTAATAAATATTGCATTTTATTTAGTTTTTCTCTGTATTTTCTGAGAAAACCTCAAAGTTCTACAAAAGAACAGAAGCAGCTGCATTCAGTAACTTTAAAATGTGGGGAAGTTTTAATATGAAGATAGCAGTTTTTAGCAAATTCTGGTATTATTTAGTAGTTATAATTTAGGAATTATAAAAATACCAGTCAAATGTATTTTCTACCCTTTGTTTTATGCGTGGCTGTTTGTTCCTGGATGCAGAGGTATTGTCACACCATGTGTATGAAAGAGTAGTCAACGTAAAACAGGTTTTCACTATTATTCTAAAACAGAGAAAATGTTTTATGGCATTGATATTTTAAACCGGCTTTAGCCTCTAATGTTGGGGACTAGCTTGGCTAGCATTAAAGAAACAGCAGTCACTGTGTGGATTGGTTCACATCTCTGTTGGTCACTGGGTCGGAGGAGGAGGAGGAGGGCAGGGCACTGGACAGGTGGCCGCTCCATCACCAGGCAACACAGGACAGACAGCTTCATGCATGCGCTGATACCTGACAGCAGTTTAGAGTGGCTGTTTGTCTCAGAAGCAGGAGTACCTAATGAGAACTCAGTCATGCACCGGGAGAACAAAAAGACCACAGGGTGGGATTCAAACTACTAAAAAGCAGTTCTGATAGCTGTTTAGTGCTACATGTAAACCATGTGGTAGAAAACAGAAATATCTGTTAAACAGCTTCTTTCGTCTGCCTGCATTTGAACATAGCCTACCTCACAGTAAGGGCATCTACACTATAAGGTCTTGTTGTTACCATGGGACCTGCTAGCTTACTGGGGTGCATGCGCTTGTAAAGCTGCTCAGATTTATTTATGATCATATAGACAAGCTGACCGGCTATTCAGTTTCTGCTGTGTTTCACATAGTTAGACCAAAGCCTTATAGTGATGATGAGTAGCAGCTGTATGTCCACTGTAAGTGTTACATCTCAGACTGAGACCAGACGCGGTCTAAGATGTTACTTACGGAAGACAAATGATTGCGCATCAGTACAGTGACAGAACATCAGGGTTTGTAGTCAGCTCAGACTGACTTTTCTGACCTGACACACAGCAGGTCAGTAAAAGTTTTTGAGCTGATCAGTAAAATATTCTTTTATAGATGTTTTCCTTGAAGGATGAAGGTAACAGCTTGACTCAATGCAATGAAGACTGAAGCAGATTAACGTTATTCTCTAAACCTTTAAACAACATTTACGGTTGCATTTGGGATTATTTATGTGTGGATCTGTGGTAACTTTCACTGAAGGCTGCACTGATGCACCGTCTACAGCAGAGGTTCTCGTATCCAGGCCTCCAGGGTCAGTGTCCTGCAGCCTTTACATGTGCTTCAACACACTTCAGTCAAATGGCTGAATTACGTCCTCAATGAAGTCAAGTTCTCCAGAGGCCTGCTAGTCATCTGATTATTTGACTCCGGTGGGTTGAGGCAGAGACCCTTTTAAAGCTGCAGGACACCTTGAGGATCCCTGATCTACAGCAATGCCTTTCCATCTGCAGCGTGTGCTGACAGACAGCTAACACGCACAGGGAGCAGTCAGACATGCAGCATTTCATGTGCATGGTTCTAAGTTTGAGAACTGTCAACCATGGCCATTAACCTCTCAAATCTTTTAGTTAGTTATGAGAACCCGACTAACTTAAAGTAGCTTCTTTATTTTGGGTAAGCTTGCACCAAAAAAAAAAAAAAGAACTACAAGGAGGCTGTCAGAATTTATATATGCCCAAAAGATTTTAAGAATTGGAATCTTTGTAGAAACAGTAAAGGGATATTCCCTTGGACATAATCACTCAGACTTCTGGAATGAAACATATGGGCCGACTGAAGTACAAACCTGGAGAAAGGTCACACCGAGGGCCAAAGGGCAGGCAAAGTGACATGTGTTTCTATGGAAATTGGGTGTTTCTTATTTTCCTTTAAAGGAGTGTGGATGTTCCATCACAGAAGCCATGCAACTGTTTTCTGTGACAGCTTCCCCTGCCTTCTGTCAGTCAGTCTGAAGAAACTCTGCTCAGGAGAAAAATGACAGAAGTTTAAGATCATCAAAGGAAGAGCTTTTGTTCTCAGGAGGGCCGAGCTCACTTTTAATATCATTCTTTTGTTCAGTATAGGCTGTTGTGGACAATTATTTTAGTTATCTATTGATTATTCTGATAATAAAGTAATCAAATAAAAATATCTAATAAAATAAAACACTGGTAAATTCTTCCATAACATCAATATTAATATATTAACATTGGCTCAAATTTTCATATTTGTGAATCTGTAACAATTTTATTTGAAGTGAAACTTTGCATTAATTGGTAAATAACACTGACACAGACTGGTAAATGACACTTTAATGCAAAGTTGGCACTGTTAATTGACTTTTAAAGCAACTTTGTATTAAAAGTGTTGAATGATACTTCATGACAACAGTCATAAACATACATTTTTTTTCATGTTCAGTTGTCATGTCATATTTATCAGTGTCATGTCAGTTTTATTCACGCCCTTCAAATAAAGTGCTACTCAATTTTCTGCACCTTAGAAAATTATCCTGTAACAAAAATAGCAAGTATTTAAGGCAACCTGGAAAAATAATCACACATAAAGCAGCAGGCTGACATAGATACTATACTCTGGTCTTCAGTTTCCATAATCATTTTCAGTCAATTTAAGACATGATTACATCCTTTGGAAGGCCATTTATAGCTTTTGTGACTATGTGAGCAGCAGCAGACCTTTGGCACCTTCGTCACATACAGAAACACACCTGCCTGCTATGTAGAGGTTTTTAGCTAACTCAACCTGCTCTGTCTTTAGATCCACCATGTTTTGGAAATTTGACCTCCACACCACATCCCACATTGACACACTCCTGGAGAAGGAGGACGTGACCCTGACAGAGGTCATGGATGAGGATGACGTCCTGCAGGAGTGCAAGGCTCAGAACCACAAGCTGGTGGATTTCCTCCTGAGAGCGCAGTGCATGGAGGACCTGGTCACCTTCATCACACAGGAGCCTAGTGCTGATGTAGAGGAAAAGGTTAAATACAAGTAAGAGCATCGTTCAGAACTGCCTTCTGGAAAAAGAATAACACTGTTTTTGATGTTTTGTAATCTTTCTGTTGAAAACATTGAAAAGTTTATAATGTGCAAGACATCATTTGAAACAAGTGAGTGAAGTCATCAATAGAGATTGTGGGTTGCTGTTCCTGGAGTGAAATACTGTCGGCATGAATCGATCAGTAAAGAAAACTTTGTCATGAGTCTAAAGGGCAACATTTGTCCCACAGGTATCCCAACATATCTTGCGAGCTGCTGACATCAGACGTGAGCCAAATCAATGACAGACTGGGAGAAGATGAGATGTTGCTGATGAAACTGTATGGTTTCCTGAAGAACGACCCACCGCTGAACCCCCTCCTAGCCAGTTTTTTCTCCAAAGTGCTGTCTATTCTTATAGGACGCAAGCCTGAACAGGTACATCTGGGAAAATACTCAGTGGAAATTAGTAGTAGTAGTTGTTAGGGGTGTGCCGATCAGTCGGCCATTGATCATTATGGGCCGATCTCCGTGAAAAAGTATATGATGGGTGTTTGTCAATCACTGTCTTTTGTTGCCGACCATGTGTATGTCCTGCTTGGCGGCCTGCAGACGCCCCATCTGCAGCAGATCTCCTCTTTCCTTCACACTGTGCAAGAGTGGCAGCAAATCCTAAGCAAAGTTGTGTGAAATTTTTGTGCTGTCCGTGAAAGTGATGTGAAGCTGGAAAAATACCTCAATGGCAAAATGCATCAGCACAAATTTAATATGATATTTAAAACACAAATATTTAACATAGTGTGATAACCGTGTCAATCAGCAGGCTGAGCAAAATGATCATTAAGTTAATGTGGCTGGATGACCAGCCTGTGTCACTGTCGGATGGCCGCTACTGAGCCACAACCGTTTGAGCGAATTCACACATCCAACAGCTCCTTAAAGCTGCAGCATGTCACTAATATTTTTTTCAAATAAAAAGCTTTTTTTACATACGACATAGTGACATTTTTAATACCCAACATGAGACGGGTAATCTGAAAAAAAATAAAAATACAGCATTCAGTCAGAAACAACCAATCAGAGCCAGGAGGCGGGTCTTAGTGCTGTAAATCAAGCTTTAACAAGCCGCAACAGTTTGTTCATGCACAAAACAATTAGCCATGTTTTCATTTGGGGGATTTATGATAGTTTATTTGAATGCAACCTGCATTTTTCTGTTTTCTTTATTTGGCATAAGCAGTGTTGTGAGATTTATTTGACTTTCTGTGTAATTCAGGTTGTTGAGCCTTACTGTTTTCAGCATGTTAATATTGTAACTGATATCAGGTCCTTTTGACTGCATGGCTGTTACATTGTGCCTGCAAGATTTTTTTTTTTACGTTTTTGTGTATATTAGGTGATTTATTTTTAATTTTTTTAATGGTTTCTTTTGCTAGATCACATGGCCAGTTGTGTTTATAATAAAATAGAACAATGAATAGCCAATGCATGTCATTGGTATCAGTGATCAGTATCTGTATTGGCAACATAAAACATGACTGAAGCATTTCTAGTAGTACCAGTTGTACCAGTACTAAAAGGAAACTCAGCTGATTGCGTCGAGTCACTGGCTGTCAGCAGTCCCTTGTTTTGAACAAGCATGTGGTGAGAGTGAAAAGAACTCGTCATTTCTGTCAGGAAGTGACATCCAGTAGAACCAGACCATGCGATGTAATCAACTGGGCCTTTGAGAGGTCAGAGCGTACACACACAGTAAGGGTGTATTCAGACCGGATAGTCCGGTAGACTCGGTTCGATTGGGGACTAAAATTGCAACATTTGTTAAATTTTCAGGACTCCAGTTCGCATTCACACTGCACTGTCAAATGACTAAAACTAACTGAAAAACCTGTTCCCCCCATCGCCTGTGGTGGCGCTGCACCAAGAACTACTGAAGGAATCCACACAAAATGTCTGAAGGAGGCCAGCACAACTTTCTTCTTCACAAAAAGTAAACAAAAACGGAGCAGAGTCAGATTTTAGCGGTTGCAGGATTTCTTCATTGATATGCATTACTGGTTTAGACATCGCCTGTCAGCCGCCAACGAGTAATATATTGACCAGAATGTCCTGCACTGTAGCTAACTTCCTGTTTTTGAAACGGTATTTAGTCATGTTGCTTTCAGACAGGTTTTCTACCATTTTAGAGTTCACTTCAACCGAACCAAGACCTAGGCTTTTAGGCAGATCAGAGTTTGGTTTCTAAGTCCGTTTTGGAATTCAAATTTGCATTCAGACCTCCCCAAAAACTCAGACTTTCTAGATAAACAGATTAGAGTCTGATTCAGGACTCTAATCCTGGGTTGGTCTGAATACACCCTAACTCTGGACCTGGAGTACTTTCTGTGTTAAAGAGAAGCCCCAGCTTTACGGTAGCAGTGGCCCCAATGCTCTCTGAGAGAAACACATGGACTCTGAGTCAGGATGAAGTACTGTACCTCGTTACAGCAGTGGCTACTCTAGAAGCAACACTATGATGTAAATAACTGAAAGAAATCCTCTGAATGTCTTTTTTCTGTTTAGAGTTCCAGACTGCTGATGGTATTTGTGTGGATTTCTCCTCCGTTTTTAACAGATAGTGAATTTTCTAAGGAAGAGGGACGACTTTGTTGATCTGATGATCAAGCACATCGGGACGTCTGCCATCATGGACCTGCTGCTCAGAATGCTTACATGCATTGAACCCCAGCAGCTACGGCATGATGTTCTTAATGTGGGTAACGGCACCATGCTCACTAAGCTTTGCTGACAATCATCACTGTCGTTCTCATTCAAATGTCAGAACAAAGACTAAAGGATTGTTTTAGTTCTTTTTTTTAACCAAGGAGTCATCATTGATTGTGTGGTTTTCTAAATCTGCTGCAAGCTTTACTTAAAGAACACGAAGGAAAGATCGATCTGAAGTAAACATGCAAAGGTTAACTGTGGTTTATTCCTGGTTTTACAGGCAAGAATAAAAATCCTTGTCCTATGGTGTCGACGACATCATCAGGTTTAATGCTTGAAAACAACCAAATTCCTCACTTTATTCATAAGTTGGATTTTAAATGTTTGCAACTAATTTCCTCTGCTGTCATTCACTGATATGTTCCAGTAAAGCCTTTCTATGTGAAAACAACCATTTATTAGAAAAGACCGTTCATCTCTTTCTAAACACCAGTCCTTCTGGTTCTTCTTTTCCTGGTATCTTGTAAAGGCCAGGTGAAATGTTGAAAGGTTGTTCAGGTGGCTCCTGATAGAGATTCTTTTTCACTTCTCTCTGGTGCAGACTAAATTAATACCCACAATGCACAGCTGCAGGTTCTCACTGAGCACTTCTGTTTTAGCCAGGACTAAAACTGGCTAATTAGGAAACTTCAGAAAAGCAAGGACAATGTGGAATGGTGGAGAGTCTTGGATATTTTTTGCAGTATGAATTCAGACATGTACGTGAAACGTAGCAGCTGTTTGGTTCTGAGCTGAAATCTGTGGCAGGATCAGATTTGGACACATCAAGTTAAATCTAGATCATCTAGATCTGCCAGGGGTATGAATAATTTTGGTCTAAAAATGTGCCGTTAAGCCTTGCCTGGTTTTTATTATTAAAGTTTGGAAGCATGCTTTTAGACACGTTTATAGACTGAAAGTAGTGTGAGCTCATAGTTTTGATAAATTAAAAAGTTGGAGAAAATCCGATTATTTCTGTTTGTTCTGGTCGTTCAGGCCTGATTTCAATCTCTGGACATTTTTATCTATGCTTTTTTTTCTAAGGTGGTATATTCTCCAATAAGCATCTGTAATATTAATCTGTTTCTCTGAAGGCGACTCTTAAGATTTTTTTGTGTGATAATGCAACACCCTGTTTACTGTCTTACCTTCCAGTGGCTGAATGAGGAGAAAGTGATTCAGAGGTTGGTTGACATGGTCCAGCCTTCTCAAGATGAAGATGTGAGTGTTTTAAGAGTCACTTGGCCTTGCCTTAACCTGACCTCTTCTTCACACTGACCAGATTTTGTTGTTGACACAGAGACACTCCAACGCCTCCCAGTCTTTGTGCGAAATCATCAGATTGAGCAGAGACCAGATGTTTCAGGTCCAGGGCTGCTCTGAGCCCGATCCTCTTCTGGCTACGCTAGAGAAGTATACTGCTACATTTGCTTTTTATAAAGCTAAACTTGTTTAGTTGGTTGATAACTCTTTATGGATCTGTGAATATGACATTATAGGCTGAAGTGAAACTTGAATAAAAAAAAAAAAAGATGGAATCAAAATCTTTTCTCTTATGACTGCACACTGTTCAACCAGCCACCTCGGTTGCCAGTTTCACTCCTAATGAAAGTTGGAGTTCAGGCCCCAGATCATCAGAACCAGAGTTTTCTCAGTGGTTTTTATCATTTCCTTCTAATTCATGGGTCTAATCTTTTAATGTTTAAATATGTAGAGCTCATCCCTGGGGAAGTTCCCAGCAGGGTAAGGCTAGCTATAAGGCTAGCTATAAGCCACTCCCCTCTGATGATGTCATCACAGCAAGGCCTGTGCTCTCAGTAGTTTCTAAAAGGATGAAGTGATCCATACTGGGAGTTTGTAGCTGCTTGTTTGTTTCACTATGATGTGAAAGGAGTTTTAGGTTGCTAGGGAAACCCAGATGGGTTCCATTTCATCCTTACATTGTTCATATCAGCATGTAAAGTTTTAAGACCTAAAATTCATTTATTTGCTTCTTGGTAGATGTTTTCTTCTTTCTTCTTATTTCACTCTGTTTTAGGCTTTCAGTTCCTTGTGATGTTTCTGCCGAGCTCAAGACCTTCTCTCATATCTCCCTGTTGGTCCTCCTCTTTCTCAGGCAGGAAACGGTGGAGCAGCTGCTCTCAAATATTTTTGAGAAGGACAAAAATGAGTCTGCTATAGTCAGCGTCATCCAGATCCTGCTCACATTGTTTGAGACCAGGAGACCAGCGTATGTTCTGTACAATATGTTCAAGTTGACTTTGTGTCAGTGATGGTCGCGTGACAGCCAGTTGAATAAAATCTGCCGCTGCACACCGTAGGTTCGAGGGTCACATGGAATGCCCTCCTGGGATGTCCCACCCCTCATTCTTAGTCAACCACAGCATCCTGGAGGCTGTGAGACCCCGCCTCAAAGATTTCCACCAGCTGCTGCTCGAACCCCCAAAGGTAAAACCTTCTCCTCACCTGGAAGGGTTTGGACTATCAGGTTGATCATGCTGTTGAGTGTAGTTGTACATGCTGAACAGTGTTTGCTCTCCATCATTAGAAGAATGTGCTGAAGACAACGTGGGGGGTCCTGGACCCACCAGTGGGCAACACCAGGCTCAATGTGGTCAGACTGGTGGCCAGTCTGCTGCAGTGCAACACTCACAGCATCAATGCAGAACTCATAAACCTCAACACACTGGGAGTCATACTAGTGAGTACCAGTTACTTTACCTAGGCCTGTCACTATATCAAATTTTGCCAGACGATAAATTGTCCCAGAACTTATTGCGATAACCGATTAATATCGTTTTGAGGCAATTTTCAAGTAATATAATAATAATAACAGAAGAACAATGTAAGAACACTTTCTCAAAGATCAATAAACTTAAATTCTAATGAACATTTAAACATTGAAACTGGAAGACAGTTTAGATATCCAAAATAAATAAACAAAACAACAGAAAGGACAAATAAAATGAAATATGAAGTCTCTGTTGACAAAATTGTCTGTCAAAAAAGGGATAGTTGAGATGAAAGCAGCAGACTGAAGACCAGCTTTGGTAGAAAGAGAGAGAAAAAGGAAAAACAAGCAAATGGAAAGTTACTGAGTTTGTTTTGGTTTATCATGTGATTAATTGATTTATTGTTTATTGTGACGGGCCTAACTACACCATTCCATTCTGTTACTTTATTTCAATGGACTCATTATTATGAAACTCCTTCCAGAATGTTGCATGAGAACAGACTACAACATTTGACTGTAGAGTGCAGGTGTTAAGCTGGCAGCATTAGGAGAACTTACCCAGCAGCGGCTTTGTTTTCTTCAGTGAAGTTTCTGTCACTTCGTTTAGCGCTTTATAAAACAGTAGCTTCATATCATTCACTGCTGAACGGCTTGTCTGTTTCTTTTTGTTCTTTTAAACAGGATATGTATTTCAAATACATTTGGAACAACTTCCTCCATATTCAGGTGGAAATCTGCACAGCAATGATTCTGGCTATGCCTCCAGCTCCAGTAGAGCCGCAGCCAGACGGGGAGCAGGGCGGCGCAGCAGAGAGCGCCCTCATCAGACATGTAAGGCTCGCTTACTGACCGGGAACCTTTACTGTCCTGAATACACTTGTTTTCTCCTATTGTTCCACATTATATTTCTTAAATAAGCAGAGATTTTACATGTTCACAGCTTGTGCAGATGTGTCCAACTAATTTTTATTGGGTTTAGTTTCTTTAGACGTCTTCCACCAAACTAATGGGCCAGTTCAGATTAGGTACAGTGAAACTTATGATGGAGATCTTTAATAATGCATGAAGTAAAGTAGAGATGCATAATATATCGGCGTCAGCATCAGCCGATGTTAATCATGTTTTAACAAATCGGTCTTTTTAACAAATTGGCCAGGTCATATGACAGATGGAGATGCCATTCAGATGTTTTACATGAAATCACTACTGGACTGTGACCAACACCAGCAGGCAGGTGGAGCTGGAATTGAACCAGAGACCCGGTGATTCTGGGACAAACTCCTGCCACCGTCGTCCCAGTGATAATTATGGGATGTTTACCTGAAGCAGAAAAGCAATGTAGACAATGTGGTCACTTTTGACATGTCTAGAAAGTCTAGAAAAAATATAATATCAGTAAATATCTTATTGGTATAACAGCAGTATTATTATCAGGTATCTGCCCATTTTGTGTCCTTAATATAAACATCCTGTTGAAACTGGCATCCCATATTTGAACAGTAAAAGTTCTGTGTTTTTCCAGAGAGGCCACTTTTAACAACTTGATTGGACTTGTAACACCAGTCCTGGTTCAGGACTCCTTTCCTCTGCTTTTCCTGCTTGTTGGACGCACTTTGTGTGTTTGTTGTTATTTTTCATCATTTCTTTTCCATGCCTGTTTTTTTCCTCCTCCAGCTGTTTCAAGCCTGTCAGCTGATCCAAAGAATCGTAGATGCCTGGCGCTCCAATGAGAAAGAGCAGTAGGTTTTTCCTGTTTGACGCCACAGGCGTTCTGCTCACACCATGGTCTGTTGGTGTTGGATAACTCTGCTGCTGTTGGTGTGTTTCAGATCAGAGGGCGGTCGACGACGAGGCTACATGGGCCATCTGACCAGAATAGCCAATTCCATTGTTCATAACAGTGACAAAGGTCCTAATGGCCCACAGATACAGGGGCTCATCTCTGGTAAGGAGTGGTTTTAGTTGTGATGTTTATGACTAGCATTGATGCTATATTTAAATATGGCTGTACAGTCTTCATACAGCTGAAACTTCTCAGTTGTACTTGTTAAATCGAGCAAAAATTACATAATATTTACTTGAAGTAGAAATTATGAAGAGTTACTTGTAGTCTTGTGAGCAATTGCAGCTTACAGCTGGACCAGGACTTTACTTTGTGCTCTTAAGTTCATTTGGAGATTTTTAAAGAATTTTTTGGCACTCGAGCTTTTATTGATAGCTAGCAGAGAGAGAAGGACAAAGACGGCCAGTAAATGTCTCAGGACTGTCATGTGGAGGACTGTTACCTCCATATATGCGGTGCCACTGTAGTACTACACCACACTACACACACATTTGGTGTTATTGGGGTGCTGTGGTTAAGACCAGGGGTAAAGCACAACCCACATAAGGAGGCCTTAGTCCTCGACGCGGCTGTCGCAGGTTCGATTCCCGGCCTGGTGACCTTTGCCACATGTCTTCCCCCTTCTCTCATTACCCACTTTCCTGTCAATTCACTACTAAACAAAGGCCACTAGAGCCAGTAAAGCTCTTAAAAAAATTTGGTGTTATTAAATGTGATAGGCAGTAAGTATCGACTTTTTATTGAAAACAGGCTTTAAACACATAACAGTGTGATTTTATTTTGAAGTTCTCAGACATCATGAGAATTAGATGAAATTTTTAAAAATCTGACAGCCTGATGGTTGCTGATGGAGGTGATGGGATTGACTTATGATGTATGTTCCAGAGCTTCCCACAGAGGACAGAGAGAACTGGGAGGCTTTCATTTCTGGGCAGCTTGCCGACACAAACAAAAGAAACACTGTTGACCTGGTGAGCTACTAGATAAACTCTGCCTCTCTGTTGAGGGATTTTACTTCAACCTTCATGTCTCCAGTCATAAAGTGGCCAGAGCCTTATTGTTTTATGTTTTTAGGTGAACACTCATCACATCCATTCTTCCAGCGATGATGAGGTGGACTTTAAAGATGGTGGCTTTCACCAGGACTCTTCACTTCAACAAGTAAGGCACTCAAATGTAGCCACAATGCAGACCTGGGTGATTGAATCCTTCAGAAATCATTCAAAACAATAACAATTCAGTCACTACTAGCTTTGCTTTAAATTGGTTAGAACTGAATGAAACTAAGCTTCCACTAATTGTGTGAATGTGACGTCTTCAGTTGAGTGAAACATTTGTGAACAGTTTCAGCCAGGTGAGCCGGTGACAATCCCTGCAGCACAGCATCCAGAGACAGCAGAGACATTCGTCTCTGGCTCCGTGTGAGAGGCAGCATCAGAGTGGGAAACTGTGGGAACCGTTTTTCACATTTCATTTAGAAATGATTTATGCACCTCATTGTTTAATCACAATGAGGTTCCTGGATGAAATATTCTCAGATCACATCGTGTTTTGTCAACAGGCTTTTCTTCCAGTAGTGTTGATCAGACTTGTGTTGCCGACACAGGCCTGCATGTTGCATACGCTGTATGGAGGTTCAGACAGCTTCTGCCTATTATGAACTCCCATAGAAACGATTTCGCATCTTCATCTAATTCACGAGGAAATGTAGTTTCTCTTAATTGTCCTGAAATAAAGATGCACAAAATTAGTCAGTCTGATGAATAAAACTGTTAACTTCTTGTTGCCATTTGTTTCTGGAGAGAGGAGTGTGGTCATGTGATGGTGATAGTGATGCAGCAGAGGATTGTGGGAAGTTTACCTGAAGCAGAAAACCACAGTGAAGTCAGCTTTGTGAACGTTTTTTTTTTTTTTTCCCCCAATTTGTTGAAAGAGTACTGAAATATATTATAATGATAAATATTGATTATCTGCCATAACAACAATATGAATATCAGCATATGAACATCAATATGATGTCAGCCCAGGGCTGTTAGAAACAGTTTTCCTAGCTCAGCCGGGTTGTTTCAGCCCAGCTCTGAACTCTGTTTGCTCAGGTCGTTGGTGTTTGATTTTTAGTTGATTATTCCTGATCTGTTCCAAGTGAAACAGCTGGAATGAAGCTCGGCTCTTGTTGAGCTTTGGTTTTGGATCAAAAGGTCCTTCCACTGTAGAAAGGACAGCTGTGAGGTTCGTAGCTTTTGTCCTGCTGTTGAAAGATGCTGCAGGAAAGGATTAAACGGAATCTTGGTGATCAGGAAGAGATTTCAAACATTCTGATATTTCAGACATATTGAGATGAAGCCCAGGCTGGTGATGTGATCCAGAAGTCCTTCACTTCTATGTGGATTGTCACATTCTCACCTGTTTGGGACTGTGTGTAACATGTAACAGAAAACACAAGGTGATGCTCTCTGTTGTGAAATCATCTAAGCTCTGACTGGCTGAACATGGTAAACACTGACCCTTCACTTCCATGGAAACTAGACCCCATTTATTTCCTGTCCATCCTAAACTCACACATGAAGAGAAGCTGCTGACCTTTCTATTTGTAGAACGGTCAGCATCATGCAGCCTGAAGCCTCAAACATCAGATCCTTTTTTAAACCTTCTTTTTTAGATCTATTTGGAAGCAAGTTGTCATTCTTGAGGTTTGATCAGAAAACAGCCAGCACACTGCAGCATCAGGAAGCCCCTGCTTGCAGAGCTGAGATGATTTCCAAAGCATCACCTGCCTTTCCAGTCACTTCACTCAGAGTAACAGCTTCAGGTGGAATAGATAGTTGAGTTGTGCATTTGTGTTTTAACCAGAATTGTGATACATTTGTAACGTTTTGTACTGCAACTAATGCCTAGCTGTGTGTAGAGCCAAGACTATATCATTATCGTTGGTCCTGGGTCTTGCCAGGCCTTTTCTGATTATCAGATGCAACAAATGACGTCCAATTTTATTGAGCAGTTCGGCTTCAATGACGAAGAGTTTGCTGACCAGGATGATGTTGTGGAGTAAGTATGCATCCTGCATTAATATAACTGTCTATGACACAAAAGGCAATATAAAGCTGGTGGATTAGATTGTTTCCTGCTCTGTTAAGTATTGAATTCATTTATTTTTCACAAGTACAAAACATTTCTTAATTATTTTTGATTTGAATTAGGAAAACGGAGGTTGAAATGCATCCATTTCTCCTGCTTCTGTAACAAGGCTGCAGCTCCAGCTGTTCATGGAAAACCAATCATATCCACCCCAGCTTGTTGTCTTTTGCCGTCTGTAGCCTGTTTTTCCCGTATCCGGGGAAGTTGCTTTGGGTCCATGTAATCCTAAGCAGAGGTATAAAGGCTTGTGGGGAGAGCTGGCAGCTGATTGGTGCTTTAAGAAAACTCGCTTCTCTTCAGACGGGGAAGATCTGTTTCTGTCTTCTGCTCAGCATAATCAACAGTCCAAAAGCTGGTGGGGGTTTTAGAAATGGACGACGAAATGCTCTCCAAATTAATAGAAATATGTCAGAAACCAAGTTCAGACCTTGTGACTTTTTCATAGAAATATTGCTCAATATATTTGCAAGTTTCTAAAACGTGAGTTCCCGTGGAAACAAACTTCCAGCTGTAAAAACTCCAGCGTGTGGAGGAAGCAGCTTGTTACCGTACCCTTCATGGCATCCAAGTCTTAGTGAATTTAGTTTCTGACTGGCGTTGATTCTTACACGCTGATGGCTGGCTGATTTTCCACAGATCCAACTCAATCATGTCAGTTTGTCACTTTAATAAATGTTGGGTCATCTTTTCTGCTTAATTCAGAATCTTTGTGGAGGGATGCAAACATTATTTATTTGTGTATTCCATCAAACCTGAATGTCCTATTATAACCAGCCTAACATCACAGGATGTCTCTGACAACCCAGATCAGCTGATCTCTGATCGGTATCAGCAGCTCTGGAAACCACGACCCCCACACAGCCTGAAGCAGATTTGATCCAAATAAGTGTTTGAGAACAGAGTCAGACATGTTGCTTATAGGTTCCACTGAAACCTGAACCCTGACTGTGCACATCGGTACAAAGTCTCCATTCCAGGCACCTCTGCTTTTACTGCTACAGAACAGGACTGTCTTTCCACAGGGAGAAAGTCTCAGAACAACAGGTGGTGTTCTGCAGTTTTAAACGGTTTTATCTCTAGTTTATTAAATGACTGCTTCAGTTATGGAGGTTGTGCAGCATTGTTTCTGCCATAACTTGCAGCCTTAATCACTATTATTATTTAGGTCTGCATGTAAAGTGATTTTTCTCTCCCTTCCATTGTGGAGTAGCCAGAGGTTCATGTTTCTGTGAGTCAGTGATCAGTGGAAGCAGCAGCGGTGCTGCAGTTACTGCTGCCTGGTTCAGACACCTGTGTGATTCAGGAAGTTTCTTCGCCTGCTGTTGTTCTGCATGACACAAGTTTATCCACATTTGTTGAACCTGAACTTCTGTTTACACACCTTGCATTGTGTCACCATGGCAATGCCTAAAAACTATATCTAAACTCATGTTTTTCTTCATCCTGCAGTATTCCATTTGATAGAATATCAGACATCAACTTTTCCCTGAATACAAATGAAAGTGTAAGTACTAAATATTGATCCTAAATATGTAAAGTCTATAATGAGTCTGAGAAAAAGGCATTTGTTTTCTTTTTTCCTACATGTCTTATTCTATGTTTACACCACAGGTCCATATGTGACCCATATCTGTCCTCAGTGTTCAGACCATGTGTATGGTTACATGTGAACAGCAAAAACATTTTTTTCTAAAAATTAGGGTTCCAAATGACAGACATGTGAGGTTTCAGAGCAGCTGGAGGCTTAGCAGTGTTTTCTCTCTGTGTGAGACAGAAACCAGCACCACTGATGGCTGGAATGCTGCTCTATTTAATAACGGCACGCTTACCTTATTGCATGAGTGTCATGTTAACATGAGCATGCTGCTTCCAGTCACTGAAGTCTGTCTCCTTCTAATCAAGTGTTGCTTCTCTACAGCAAACACCATTGCTGGTAATTTTACCAAAACAAATTTATTTATAAAGCCCTTAAAAACAACAGCAACACAAAATGCTGCACCTCATGTAACACAGGAAAACACTTCTGTAAATACATACACACTTCATATTAATTTCACACCAGGTCAAAGGTCAAGGAATACAAATGGTTTTGATTACATCAGTCTGTACTTCAGGGCTGCAGACTGGTTGTGCTGGAATCTGATCTGAAGTTGTGAATGAAAACCATTAAAGTAATATTGTCAGGAAAAGATCTGAGTCAAGCTTTCAGAACTGCTGGTGGTTCGTTCAGGAAACTCCTCTAGCCCGGCTGAGTTTGTCCAGTTAAAGGAAACTAAAGTACAGCAGCCCAGTAACACTCATCGTCATTAAGCCCTGATGCTGTTCTGCTGCTAAAGCTTTCTGAGCATGTGCAGTGGTTCTAACCCTGCAGTGTGTGTGTGTGTTTCCCCAGGCTAATATAGCCTTGTTTGAGGCGCGCTGTAAGGAGAAAATCCAGCAGTTTGAAGATGCTGGTTCAGATGAAGAGGACATCTGGAATGAAAAGGATGTCACCTTCGCTCCAGAGGCACAGAGACGTCCGAGGTGAGCTGGCGGGGGGGGCATTGTCTGAAAATGGTGTTAGTTAAGCTTCAAAAGCAACAGCTCTATGATTAAACAGAACGAAAGATGATTGTTCTGGTCACAATGTGATGGCTGAAGCATTCATCAGCTCACCTCCACATGATCCAGCAAAAAGTGGCCTGTAAGTCTGTGTGTGCAGCTCCAGTGGTTTTCTGACTGCGTACGTGTGTGCGTGTGTGTGTGGGCGTGTGTGTGTGCGTGCTCAGGAGTTCAGGCAGCACTGACAGCGAGGAGAGCACAGACTCAGAGGAAGAGGACTCAAAGAGAGATCCGTTTGAACCCTGTAACCCCGGCTCTGATGACCGCATGGAGGTGGACACAGGTTGGTGTAGCAGCACACACACGCTCACACACACAGTTAAGCTGTTTGGCTCTGTTCCCTTCGTTGATGATAGAATGTAAACAGTAACTTCCTGATGGTTTTAGCTAGCAGCAGTGCTGCACAGACACATCCTGCTCTGTCTGACTGAGTGTGTTTCTATTTGAAGCGCCAGTGTGGACGGCCAGCTTTGACGATGTTCCCATGGAGACGGGTTCGGGTGCAGCTGCAGCCTCCAGCCCCAGCACCCCTGATGCATCCTCTCCTTTGTCTTCTACCACAGCAGCTCCCCCAGAGGCGGCCTGGAACTCGTCTCCTGCCGCAGCAGCGCCCGGCGCGGAGACGGGCTGGGCAGACTTCTCCAGCTTCTCTCCCGTCTGGTACGGCAGCCTGACAGCTGTGCTCCACGTCTGGCTGCAGCGCTCACTTTGCCACCTATATTTATCATTATAATATGGAAGAGTTCTTAACAGAAATGTCTGTTTCTCAGTCCCAAAGACCCTCTAAGGTGCAACTCTCCCGTTGCTATGGAAACCAGCGTGGAAACGATAGACCCTCTGGGGGTCAATGCGCCGATGCGTCCTGACGGTGAGTTGTGGATATCAGTGTTTGCTCCTGCTTCTTTAGCTGATATTGGAACCAGCCAAGCTGATTGGCTCCTGCTGCGTCTCCAGAATGTGATGGTTGGTTGGGCGCTGACGTGGCTCCGCCCTCGTCTACAGACTGCGGCAGAGCGACGGCGGCGGACGAGTCGTCGTGCTCGGAGCAGCGCAGCATCACAGAGACGGTCATCAACGGCTCCATGAAGGAAACCGTCAGCCTCACTGTCGATGCCAAGACTGAGACGGCCGTTTTCAAGAGGTCCGCCTTCCAGACACACACACACACACAACCATTACATCTTCTAATACCTGACCGAATGGCAGGGAGAACATTCTCAACGGTAAAGTTATTTTGTTGTCAGTTGTCAAACAAGTCCAACATGTTGTGACAGAAGTTTCCAGAAACACTGCAGTGTTTTCTGGGAACGCTGCAGCAGCTTCCTCTGGTGATGAAGGCTGAACTGATGGGATGTCATGTTATCAGCCTCCTCATCATATGTATTGACCCACTACAACACACCAATACTGCTCAGCTAGTGTAGCTACATGTCCTTTTGAATTATAAAACCCCTCATATCTACGTTTTCACTTTTTATTGAGTAAAGGAAAAATGTATCTATTGTCTGCACATATAATTCTAACTGCATTTCCCGATTTTTCTTGACAATTATCAGGATCATGTTGTCATTAAGCAGAGTCTGAAAAGAGGTTATTATGTAAGAATGCATTCTAGTCTTTGAATTTCTTCCACCATGAACACGTTTTATTTTTCTAATCCATCTAAATTAATAGAGATGCACCAATCAGAGATTTTGTGGTGGATTTCCTCTCTCCAGTTATTAAACATCTCCCAGAGATGTTGATTCCATTCATAATATATTTTCTCTTTCTGAAAAAATTCAAAATTAACTTGTAACCACAAAATGCTCATCGGGAAGCAAAACAAGTTCTTCAAAAGTAATTGCAAAAGGTTACAGAGATGTGCCTCTATGGTGTCTATAGACCATAAAAGAATTACAAAAATAAATTTACATCATGGAAACACCAAATTTGGAATAACTCACATTCTTTTGCTACAAAGTTTTTTGCTCTAGTATGAGGTGGCTTTTTCAGCCGTACCAAAATAGATGGATTTCACAAAACACTTTTTTCACATCACACGAGTCACATGACCCACAGCCAGATGTTACCACTGTCAGAACCATTGAAGTAGATGACAGGAGGAGGATGATGGTTATTGATTCATTTTTTTCAGACTATGAGCAGCCGGCTCCACCAGAGCTCTCACAGCATCACACAGTTCATAAAGTTTTATCTTTTGACTGTGTTCAATCTATAACTCTTATATAAAAAATGTCCAACTATAATTTCCCCAAAATGCTGCATATGTAGCTGCTCCTGTAAGATGGCAACGTCTCCTCTGATGGATGATGGATGATGAGCGCCATGGCTGAATTATGAATATATTTTATGTAGCTGTTTACATCCGTCACTGCCATGATTTAAAATGACATTATATGTGAAAACAGTTCATGTGATTTTAATTATATTCAGTGGAAACATAGTAATTGTCCTTTTTTGATGATACCGAAATATCAGCAAAGTTTAGCATATATTTATAATGGAAACACAGTTACAGACACATAAAAAAACAAATGAAATAAAATATTCCAGATTATTGGAGATCAGTATCAATAAATAAAATTACAGCCTGTCTCCTTTACTCTTTTATGACAGACTGTAACTTTCTTACACGTCTCAAAATCTAGCAGAGTTTCATGTCACACAATACTCCAGATTTTTCTGCTGAATTCATTCATAACAGCTGTGTCAACTTAATATTTGAGATGACAAAGCTTATATGACAGTTATATTAGACTATTCATTCATTGAAGCTAAATTATGAAGTGTTGATTGACCATTCATATGAGCAGCAGAGGTGATGTGGCAGCATGTGTGTGACACAGCTCTGCAGGTCATCTTCCTTTTTTTTTTGAGCTAAAGACAAAATAATTAGTTAAGAACTGAAACCGCCTATAGCATCCCACATAATCATGATTAGCAGTTAGCATTACTAAAGTAGGTAGTTCCAATTCTGAGATTTCCAAAAGGCTGCATGCGTCTCCTGACCTGCATGTTCCCTGACACATGACCTTTGACTCTTTGTGTTGGTAAATGACAAGTTCAGTCTGCTGGTCCGTCCTGCTGAATAACCACTTCCTGTTCTACAAGCTTCCTGTCATTCTGAAACATCTCGCCGTTACTGAAGAGAGCTGCGTGTTTTTCCCCACAGTGACAACATCCACACTGAAGAGCAGTGATGGAGCGTCACGGTGGGCAGTCCCCAAATCAGAAAGAGGTTTATCTTTCCAGTGAGGGCCGGTCAGGTCAGACTCTGGGTGCATCTCTAGTAATTAGAAACTGAAGCGGATTATTAAAACACACTCTGGTAGGGAAAGCCTGCTGCACACGGATGAGGGCCAGTTAGTAGTTATCCAGCTGCCAGTCCTCTGTCCCACTGTCCTGTTGTTGAAGCTGTCTTCTGTCTCGGTAAACCGCAGTGTGATGTAATTTACTGAACAACACTCACAGTCTGAGCTTCCCCTCTCTCTCTTGCTGTGCGTTGTGGGTGTGGTCTTCAGAGTGTTGAAATCTTATCGGTATGTACAGCCAATCAGAGATGAGCCTGCAGCCGTAATGTAGTCTTGTTGTCACGTCAACCACCAACTTGTCTTTCCCAGTCTTTATTTTTGCTTTGAACTCTGTTTTCTCATGATCTCCATTCTGCATGTCTTTCTACCAAAGCTGTGTCCAAGTGTTTTGGTTCTTTTCTTTTAGTTGGCTTTTCGTTCAGCTGCAGAGGCCAGCAGGAGCACCAGTAGCTAGTCCTGATAGGTGGAAGTCCTTCAACTTGGTTTCTTGGTTTCTCCCGTTCTAGGTCTGTCTGCTCTGCAGTTGATGACCCTCGCTGATACTGTGACCTAGTTAGTTAGAGAGGTAGCTGTAGGTCTGTTGACGGTCAGTCACTGTCCACATGTGAAAATATTACAAAGTTACTTAGGCTACGTTCACACTGCAGACCGAAGTGACCCAATTCCGATTTTCTTTTCTTTTTTTTGTTAAATCAGATTTTTTTTGGTGTGGTCGTTCACACTTCCAAATACATGCGATCTGTATGTGATCTCCAGTGTGAACTGCCAACAACTTGAAAGTGTCCCGCATGTGCAGTAAAGGGCTCAGCAATGTCACACATAGAGAGCCTGAGTGTTTTGCCAACCGCCATAAAAAGAAGCAGTGCTCAGTGTTTGGGGAAGTAAACATGGATGCTAACAATGGAGCATAGCTTGTTGTTTTTCTTCCTGCTTGCGTGTATCAGGGGACAGAATAGAGACATTTGTCGAGTACCAGTGACGACCAGGTCAGATGAATGCGACCTGGTCGTTGGGTCACATTTGAAAAGGTCGGATAAGTATCGGATACCCAAGTTGCCTGGGTCACATTCGAAAAAAATCTGACCTTTGTTGTTCAGACTGTCATGAAAAGATCAGTTACAGGTCACATTAAGGCAAAAAAAATCTGAATTGGGTCACTTCAGGCTACAGTAGCCTTATAGCCATTGTAGAATGTCCAAAGAGCCACTTCTAGCTCTGGAGCTGCAGGTTGCCATGGTTACCATCACATTAAATAAACAGTTGTTGGAGTTGGCAAAGAAACATAAATTTAGGTTTTAGAAATTTACATTGTGCATGTCCATTACCAGATGTTGAAGCTCAGTGTGGCTGTAAGCAGAGGGATGGAAGAACTCCCAGTTCCATCTGGAACAGTCCTGCTTCAGCCTGGTGCTCTGCCCGCCCAGCACTGCTCATCTTCTACCGCTAGTGCTGCTTTAGATCTGGATGTTTGTTAGTGTTTTGCTTTGATTGAGTCCTCATCAAGATCTTTGGTGGTTCTCTGAGATAAAGCAAGACTGACGGCTGATCCAACCTGTTTCGGTCCAATCCGTGTCTAAAACGATCTCCATGTGTGCTGTTTGCTATGGAGCTTCACAAGTGAACAGAGTATCAGAACCAAACGTTTCAAAACCACCTACTTTCTCCATTTGCTGTACATTTGAATGTCCCTAGAGTCTTTCCATTTCCATACATCATCCTTTGTTTTAGTGTGTTCTGTCGGTTCAGCATGCATCTGGTTTCACGTGTGGCTGTGTTGTGTTTCTGTGCTGGAGCTGCGTGGTGGGTGTGTCTTACGCTGCTGCCTGTCTGTTTCAGTGATGAAGAGAAGCTGGGTCCTTCAGAGGCCTTCCTGCTGCTGGAGCGCACCGACTCGACCGGGAACAGCTCTCCAAACACTGGGTCAGACCACACACACACAGACAGATAGAGACACACACACGCAGAATGTCTTTCTACCTTCACAGGGACTTTGCATTGACTACCAATCATTTGCTTAGCCTTACTCTGTCCATTACCAGTGCATGTGTAACCCTTAGCCAGGGCTGCACCGACTGCAATTTTCTAGCCGATCACCAATCTTTAAAAAGTCTGACCTGCCAATTCTGATTTCATCTGATACAGTTTTTTTTTTGTCGGAAATGTTGATAAATATAGCAGGAAAGTCACTGGGTTGACAGCAGTGGAGTGACAATTGTTACCTGAAAACTTATAGTCTCTCACAGCAAAGCAACAGAGGACAATGGTGGATATTTAGACCACACTGATTCGCTGATCAGCCATCGCTGATTTTTGCTGATGTCACTTGTGCGTCAGATCTATGGGTGAACCAGAAACACTTAACAATACAAAGGTTCCAGCTTGTAGATGGTGATGGCTGTGAGCAGGAAGGCTCCCCTGCAGCAGTTTGCATTACAGCGTTCTTGAAGACCCCTCTGGCTGAAGACACTTTGTTGTTGTGTAACAGTCTGATGAAGAGGATTCCGGATTCTCCATAATATTCGTCATTTAATGACGAATCTTTTTTGTCCAGAGCTTCCAATTACAGAGCAGAACCAGCGTTTTTTTTATCCTGTTTATGCATCAGAACGAACCAAAAGGAAAAAACTCTGAGCAGAAATCCATCTAGCTGCACAGCGTCCCAACCACAGGGGTCAACTGTCCAAAAAGCAATGTTTCAGAATGAAATGAAGAGAGCTACTCCTACCTGCTAATAATTAGAAAGTTGTTTGTTCCTGCAGTTCTCCACAATAGGTAGGATACTGCCTGCTAATAACATCCTAACAGAACCTCTAAAGTCGTTGGGCTCTTTTCAGCTGCTATTGTTTGACTCAACCATGAGGTGCTCAGTCAGCACAGTCATTTAATGCCACTGACTTCACTTGTGTTCTTGTCTGCAGTGAGAAGTGTCGGCCCGCGGCGGAGCTTCCCAATGGACCTCTAAAAGAAATGTCCAACATGGAGGACGCCAAGTAAGACTGACCTCACGATCTGTCTGGGTTTAGCTGCTCTGCTTGATGAAGGACAATTAGGACGCCCTACAACTGAGTGTTTTTCTGACATTTTTGGGCATTTTGGATAATCTAACATTAATTTTAACAATTTTACAAAACCAAAGAAGAGACTTTTTGAAAATTGTCATTTCAAAAAGGATACTTCTGGTGAAGAATAAGTCAAAGCACACCCTCATTCATTCCCATTTAAAATGGCTAAACTCACATAGGCTTATGGCATCAGGTGGAGATAGTGACACATCATTACTCATCCTGGTTCTGGTTCTGGTTCGGATTCGGTGTCAGAGTGAACCTTATGGTGAGAATCAGGCTGCAGCACATTACTCTGTTCAGGGTTGACCATAAAGGATTTTAACAAATACTAATGTCATGTGGAAAAAATTGAATATTTAATGGGGCGTTTTGTTTTTTTGTAGTTTTTTTTCCCTATTGCTGCAGCCAGTAGCAGTGAACTGTCAGTGTTGTGAACCAAGTTGTCCAGGTAACCGACGTGTGTCCTCTTCCTAGGCTGGACAGGAACTCTGTCTCCTCGGAGCAAGCTGTGAACGGGCCGGCATGAGGATGGACCGGATGCTGCTCAGAGCTCAACCAATCACACGTCCCGACAGGACCAGCAATACTCCCATTGGCTCATTATTGATGGAAAGGCCGACGAGGTGTACAGAATGATCCCCAGATGACAAAATGAGAGACGGACTCAGGCGCATAGAGAATAATTTTTTTTCTGCATTTGTTTATATACCGTTGTTCCTATGAGGTGATGTGCGACTGATATCTTGACACTCAAAATGAAATAGTAATGTTGCTATAGTTAAAGACATGATTGTATGAATAAAATATTTTATGAAAAGAAAATGTATCCTGAACCATGCTGAATCACAGGGGAATCAGAAGACAACAACTCTTATTTTGTACACCTGTTCCTAATGATTTTATTGGTGAGTTATTTTTTGTTGTTAGCAGGAGGATTGTGTTGTGTTGCAAAAGACTTGGTTTTTATCCAAGGAAGCCACGGTAAGAATTTTTGAAATGAACAGAATCATTTAGATGGTTGTGTGTTTAATACACACTTTGACACCTCAGCCCTGGACTCTTCAGGTCTTTGTTCTCGTGCTTTATGATGACATCATTGTGACCTTATTTCAACCAAGTGACCAGCAGTGTGCAGCAACAGCTGGGGAGGGGCAGTACTGCTCTAATGTATGATCCAGGTAGTGTGAGAAAACTTCAGTCTCCCAATTCAGTATAAAAATGTTTTATTTATTCTCCAGTCAACCAGGTATCTTCAGAGTTCTGATGGTGTGAGTAAGAAAGATCTGATAGCTGTCTGCCATGCAGCTAATCTGAAGAGGCCTCTGACTAAAGACTGTTACTGTATGACATGCTAACAGTTAACATCTGGTTAGTTGTTAACCAGATGTTCCACAGTAACGTGTCCTGGATTACACCAAGGTCTGCTAATCCAGATCATTTGCTTTTGCTGCTCCTCTATATTTCTATCAGGCTGTATTGTTGTGAAGCCAGGCAGAGATGTTGGGGTTGGGGATTTGATCCTTGTCCTGTGATGGATGGAAGAGATGGTTTGAACTTCCTCCTCTCTGCTCCATGAAGCCTCCTTGTCAACTCATCTAGGATCTGGGCTCATAGTTCAGGTATTTGAACTATTGTGATTCTAATCAGCTGCTCCCATTTGTGAAATCAAAAAACTATATATTGCCATGGTTACCCCCCATTGTTCAAAAATCCGAGCTTCACAGCATCCAAAACCAGATGGAGTAATTGTCCGAACATGAAATGCCTCAACCAAACACATGAACAAATCAGAACACCGTTCTGAAGAATCCTGCAGAATTTTCTTTGGCTCCTCAGTAACTTTTCGGATTTATCAGTGTTATGGAAATGTTTTTGTTTTTTGAACTACTTTGTAAAACCAGCCTATACCAATCTGGGTGTGTTATTCTTGTGAGTTTGGCCAAAAGTATCTTTATTAACCAGACACCCGGAAAAAAACTCTGTTAAATCCAGACATTTCTGAATCTACTTTCTTTCTGCTTCCTCTGCCCTTGAACTGATTGATATTTCTGGCCCATCCGCCGATCACCGTTGGTTCCAACAGGGTCTCAGCGTGGCTGGTGCTGCCCCCTACAGACAGGTTTTATTTTTCCTTTGCATTCCCTCATAATAAATTTGCAAATACAGTGGTCTATTTTATATACATTCTGTTCAATTGAGTTTATTAATGCAGGGCTAATTCACAATTGTTGTCTTGAGACACTTTACCACAAATAATTTCAGTTCAATCTCGCATACATTCCAATTAGTCCTAGTTATCGAAATGCTTTAAGCTCAGTTTATTTTTCAAATCTGAGGAAAGCCAGCAGAGCATGGAGTCAGTGGCTTGCAGCGTTCAGTCCTGGAGGAGCATGTAGCTTCTGTTGTCATTGACTTTTCAACAATCCCTCTTACCGAGAATACATGTGGCGAAAGTGGAGAGGAAAAACGCCCTGTAACGGGAGGAAAGGTCCGGTGAAGCCTGACTCAGGTTAAGACAGAACTTGACGGCTCAGACATCAATATGACTAAACAAAGCATGTCATGTCTGAAGGTGTCTAATTCAGAGCTACTCTCCAAATCGATTATAAATGAATCTGTGTATTTTTGTAGGATTTTTTTTCTTCACTTAATCACTAGTTTGACATATTTTCCACATTACATAAATTAAGCATCTCAAATGGGGGGAGAATATTTTACTTTGTCAAAAGTGTATATCTTTCCTGAGCTTCATAACAAAGTGTTTGTTAAAACGCTGATGAATAAAACTTGATGTTTATGTCAAGGGGAAAAGACCTGAAGTGATGAGGAAACGGCCTCTGTTGGCGGAGAGGACAGTTCTGTCCTGTTCAGCCATCACCACCTATAAACACAATATTGCGACATTTTTAATTCTATACATTAATGCACTTTTGATTGCCACTGCATTATTTTCTAAATATATAATACATAGAAATATGTAGGATGTAAATATATATTATATACTATACATCTCTAAGGCTCAAATAATATCAACTCCTAGATGAGGATGACAAGGAGGGTTCATGGAGCAGAGAGGAGGATCATCTCTTCCATCCATCACAGGACAAGGATCAAATCCCCAACCCCAACATCTCTGCCTGGCTTCACAACAATACAGCCTGATGGAAATATAGAGAGGAGCAGCAAAAGCAAATGAGCTGGATTAGCAGACCTTGGTGTAATCCAGGACATGTTACTGTGGAATATTGTCTCTGCTGGCCAGATGTTAGCTGTTAGCATGCCATACAGCAGGGATGTCAGACTCCAGTCCTCAAGGGCCTCTGTCCTGCAGGTTTTAGATGTGCCACAGGTACAAAACACTGGAATGAAATGGCTTCATTACCTCCTTCTTGTGTAGATCAGTTCTCCAGAGCCTTGATAATGACCTAATTATTCTGTTCAGATGTGGTGCAGCAGAGACACAGCTAAAAGTTGCAGGGCAGTGGCCCTCCAGGACTGGAGTTTGACAGCTGTGTCATACAGTAACAGTCTTCAGTCAGAGGACTCTTCAGATTTGTTTCAATACTGCCTGCTACTGGAGATCTTTCTTCCTCACACATTAAAGTACATTTGAATTTGAATATTTTCTCAGTTGGAAAATATGCACAAGACCTCTATCTGTTATCTGTTCATGCTCCTACAACCTTTTGTCATAAGCTGCTCAGAGGAAAGTGAATGATATTTTAACTGGAGGTTGAGCTCTTGTTTTGGAAAACAGGGGGCGGGGCTTGGAGCGCTGCTGTTGCGTCACAATTTACTGAGTTGTGGGTTATAACACGTCTTTTAGCCATATTCACATATGCATTGATATCAATGTAAAATATGCAAAATAGGTACAGTGATATAGACTTTGCCAAGCAGATATTCAGCTGGAATTTAGTACCGAGGACAAATGGCAACGACACATCTCTCATCGACTTCTCAGGTAAGCTAATGTGTGCTAGCTAGCCAGCTAGCCGCCCTGGCAGTGTTTACGTGCCAGGGCGTAAAAGTCCCCGATTTCAACAAGAAAACAGCCGGTTTTTAAGATTTGTTAAGTAGTTTATGAAGCACTTGTAAAAGAGTCTATAGCTAAATGTTGGCTCACGGGCGCTAGCACTGTTAGTGTGGCTGATGATGCTAGCTAACTTTCCATTTCCAGTAAACTTGTGTTGATTTTCTGTGCTGACTTGTTAGCTGTACAGAAGCTGCTCGTGCTCCCGAGTCCTGCAGTAATTAAAGGTTCACGCGAGCTTTTGAAGGTTTAAACTGAATGGCTGTTACCTGACTAAACTATTTATCCTCAAATCTAGATTATTTCACAACTTTTACCATAATAAGAAAATATTTATATATCATGTTCGTAACAGTTTTCCAAAGTCATTTTAGTGGAGGTCAAATATGTGGCAAAACTTTCATGTGGACCCTACATTTCATGCTTTCTTTCACTATGGAGGTTTAATTTCTCCAGCGGCCAAATCTGAACTTAGCCTGAGAAACATTAGCCCCTTTACATGCAACAAGAGCAGAGCTGCAACATATTCTAAATCACATTAGTACAAATAACCTGACAAAGAGGAAGATATTCCATCCAAACATTTATAGCTACTCACCAGCAGTAGACACAGTCCAGCAATTTAATCTGCAACTATAAATGTAACATATTAGAAAGTTAACATTTGCTCACACGAGCTAATTTCTTGACCTGCTTACATCGGATCACAGCAGTGGGAGAACCATCAGAATGAGGAAGGACAGGGGGCGCAGTGTGTAAGTAGCTATAGATCCATAAAGTGAACTCAGTTAAACTTACAAATGCATTTATTCTTACAAAAGTAGCACCTTTTGACTGAACATAGACGGGTCAAGAATACATAACCAAACACAGATTTCCTTAGTTTGCTCACAATATCTATTCATTCTTGATGTGCCTGCACTCTTTTAAATGTATCCATGGATTGTTGCTATAGTTCCAAACACTTACTGTTCCAAGCAGATGAAAGTCATTGTGTGAGCCATGTCCCACAGATTGAACGGTGTGTGTTGCTTGCTCCGGCAGAGATGTGGTACGGCGTGTTCCTGTGGGCCGCCGTGTCCTCCATCATCTTCCACCTGCCTGCAGCCCTGATCTCCCTGGCCACGCTGCGGCAGCATAAGGTCGCCCGGTTCACGCCCATCGCCATCCTCCTCATGGGCATTCTGGGACCAGTTTGTGGGGGGGTTCTCACCAGTAAGCCTTCCGCCTCAGTGTGTGTGTTTGCACTTCTCCTATTATATTTGAGTCAAGATGATCTAATTTTCTCTGGATAAAACAAGTAGGAGAAATCTTTAAATTATGTACATTTTCACTGAAACAAGTAGATTCTTATCTTGTTTGTTTTTCAGGACACAGACTCATTATTTAGAAATTCCTGCAATATATTCATCTTCTGTTTCACAATTTCATGTGGGCATGAACTTGTTTGTGTCCCTCAGGTGCAGCCATAGCTGGGGTGTACAAAGCAGCGGGGAAGACCATGATGTCCTTCGAAGCGTTTGTTTTTGGAGTAGGACAGTCGTTCTGCGTCGTCCTCATCTCCTTCCTCAGGATCCTCGCCACCCTTTAGCAGAGCCGAGTCTGTCCTGCTGCTGGTTCCCAACCGGAGCTGGAAGTGGGACAGAGTTGGACCAAACAAATCCAGCTTTTAGGCTATGATGTCATTTTGTTGTAATCTCAACAGGCCAGACTTTTCTGAACCATCAAAGGTACGAGTGTGTGAGCTTAAAGTATGCACCATGTTACGTTTTATCATTAGTTGGGATTATTGATCATAACACAGTGCTGTGTGTATCAACACCAGTGCTCGCTTTATTCCAAAGTGAGTGGAAAACTGCAGGGGGGCGTCGAAAAAAATGTTTAAGTTCTCTATGCAGGATGTGAAAGCAGTGGGCTGCAGTTTTGTTGCCAGGGGTTACAGCTTTGCAGTAGTATGACACTTTTCTTCCCTCAGGGTGTGTGTGTGTGTGTGTGCGTGTGTGGGTGTGCGTGGGCGTGTGTGTGTGTGTGTGTGAGACATTGCATTGCAGGTAAAACATGAATCTGACTGACGGGCTGCTTCACTGTTAAACCAAAATGTGGTGGTCAGATCAAAGACTTGCTTTATTTCTTGAGGCCTTATTTAGTGTTTCTGGTTTGTTTGGCACCTGAAGCTTCAGTGAGCAGCAGGTTGCACACTGAAGCCTCCAGGTTTGCTATGTAAGACAGACTCCAGTTGTTTAGATGACCTTTAACCTTATATCCTGCAGATGTCCACCAGTAACCTGACAGAAGTGACCAGAGGTCTGGACTATGACGCATGATTGTTGGCTTATCTAGTAATATTTAGGTTCAGTTCAAAATGTTTCAGTACTACCAAATGATTGTTCTGGTTCCTGAAGTTTAGAAATGGCACTTCCCAGAGTTTTGTGACCGATTTTTAATCTTTATTACTTTGTAAATCTTTGACCTGCTGATACTGGCTTCTACCTAATTCATGTTTCTGTTGGAGAACTATAAGACATGACAGCATAGAGAATATGGTTGGAAATTGTGTCCTGTGATTACAACAGAGGCAGAGTTGTGTGAGAGCAGTTGCTGTCATTTAGGGATTTAATATTATTTCAGACAAAATCCTAACATCTTTAACTGGCTTTTGTATCTCACATTAGCCGTAGAGCAGTCTTAATGAAGTAGACGTTACGTTGCCAAATCCAGCAGGTTCTATGACAGCTCAAAGCAAAGTAGCAGCTGATCTGCTCTCTGTTCAGCCTTCCTTTTATCTGCTCAAAGTCCTGCTCTCTCTCACCGTCTCACAGCCGTACGGATATGAATCTGAATAAGCCACTCTGCATGCAACTAAAGATGTGTCTGTGGTATTAATACACATATTTGCTCTTTCTTCCATGAGTCCATGTGTAACCAGTCGTAAGGCCTGGGTTGTCTTCCAGAGTGGAGAACCAGCAGCTCACACACACATTGCTCTCCATCCTGTTCTCATGGAGAACAGGATGGAGATGCTAATATTTCTCTGTATGTTGGCGTGTTTTCTCCCTGCTGTTCCATTCAGACAGAAACAAGGGGATTTTTGCAGACTGCCACGTCTTGCCTGGTTTCAGGAGGTCAACTAGTGTTGGAAAATCTGGGAGTGTGATTAGTTTTATTTTTAATATTTCTTTTACTAAGCAAGTATTTGATATATTTGATGATTTTCAATGAAGTTTTTTGTAAATGGTTTAAATTAATTGTACATTTTTAGGTTTTCTGACCAAGATCTAAATGGCTCTATTTTTCTGCAGATTCTATTTTTCTGTGTATATTTTTGCTCGGTAGGATTATCTTTTGCCTTTCAGAGCTTATGAAATCTGCCCCGTGTCCGTGGTTGATGTTATGTTGCTTTTTGATAACTGTGAATCAAGGTACATGAGTTAACAATTGAACAAATGTATTTTATGTAATTTGTTAGAGAAAATAAGTATTTGCAATTGATTTTTTTTGTTGTTGTTATTGTAACTTAAAAAATCTGCTTTTGTTAAAAATATTTTCCTCATTTACTGTTGTCTCTGTATTGATGAATAAATGCTTGTTTTGGGACATTTTTATACAAATATGTATTCTGATTATTAGAATACTTCATAATGGCAACTGCAAACTCGTCTCACTGCAGATTCACAGATTGAAGTGCTGCCACACATTTGCTATTAGTCCAGTTGGTCCAGCGGTAGCTGCCTGAAGCAGCGTCCACTGCAGCTGCTGTGATACCAGCCCAGCAGGTTCCCCTCCTGTCAAACTGCTTCTAGACTCTGAGGGAATTTTATGACATGCCTCAGAAGGTGAACGATTTACCACTCAGTCTCAAATACTTTAACTCTTTAGAGTTAAAGTATGTTACTGAATGCTCTGTAAATGTGGTTCAGATTTAGTTGAGAAATCTAAAAGCAGTCATCCTACTGAGAATGCCTCAGCTCAGTCACAGATTTCTAAACGTGTTCCTTTTTCAAAATTAGTTGTTTTTCCAGGAAAGCTAAGTTTTAAATAAAAATAATTTGTCACCATGACCAATAATTTTCCTGCATGTTTTCTGATGCAGTGCAAGTCCACAGTGATATGAACCTGGCTAAACAACCTGTGACCAGTGTGTCACTGCTAGACCAGAAAGTTTGATTTAGATCTGATGAGAGCAGCTTCTCAGGTAACAGGTTTCCCCATGTTACCTTTCATAATAAGGTGACCTGTAAAAATGTGTTTTGATGGCTTTCTTCCTTCTGTCCACTTTTCCTTTAAGGCTGAATTTGTGAACAGCTAATAATTGTCATGTCAGCAGTTTCTCCCCCAGACTTCCACAGGCCTGTGCCAAATATCTGACTTCTTTACTGGACTGATTAAGACCTCTGATTACTAATGAGGTCGCCTGCAAAGGGAATTGATTGTGTTAGATTCTATTTTGCAGTATCATAATAAAGGGAGCTTAATGCATTTAAAGGCTCCCATCTAAAGATTTTCTTTATTGGAAAAACCAAAAACTGTCATGTTCCTTACATTTAACAATGGGAATATAAAGATCGATTAATGATGGTAATTTCTCATCAGAAAATGTATTTACAGAAATAAACATCTTCATGATTCTACAACAGAGATGATGGGTTAAGCAGATTCTTGGAGAAAAATGTAGTTAGTAGTTTTTTTTTGTTTTACCTTTATCAATCACCTGTTTATCGGATATCATGCAAACAGGTAAAGTAAGCACATCATGGCTGCCAGTTGTTTGACATAAAAGAATAAAAACATAAAAAAGGAAAGATTTTAAAGCATTTTACACCTGTAATGCTACAATATTTAAAAAGCAGCTGGACTTGCTCACTTGTTGAGTTTCCTTTTATTTAACCACTTAGGATTTGAATTTCCACAATAATTGAGACCAACAAAAACGGACACATATCATGTCAATATTATGTATTTTCATATAATAATGAAAATGTAAAACAAAAAAATAAGGAGCAACCAGGAGGGGTGTGCAACTAAATTAAGGAGCAATACTTTAGTTGCACAACCCTAATTTAGCTTTTGCAGCCAGATATGAGCCAAAGTGTTAAGACCCATAAGCTGTAGTGGTCAAATACATTTACAATCAACAGGCCTCTGCTGCCACCCGCAGGACTGATTCGGTAACAGCAGGCATAATGAAGAAAAGCTAATAGAGGTTTTTCCATTCATTCTCTGGAAATGAAATAATTCATTATATTCCTCAGTAACTAAAATATTAACTACAATTCTTGGAACAAAAAAAATACATGCATTGCTGAGATCAGTGCTTAATTGCCAAAGTTCAGTCAGAACGTGTTTTCACATTAGTTAATAATTACAACTTTATTGGAACAAGGTCCATTCTGAAAATATTATAACTGACTGACGCAGAAGCAGGAAGTAGTGTCAACATGTATTCCCTTTGTTCGCTGTGCGCCATGTTGTTTTATGTTTCACTAAGTGGAGTTTGTGCAGTTATTCCCTTCAGATGAACTGGTTTCATGTACTTAAATTACATAACTCAGTCAAGATATCCAGGTTTACTGAACCACAGAATGCTTTATGTAGAGCAGGATTTTACCAACAGGCTCTTAACACAGATAGTGAACATCTTAAATATTCTTCTTTCTTTTTTGTATCCAGGAGACGTGAACATGGATTTTTACAGGAACCTTTGATTTGTTTGTTTGCCTATCACATCGTTAGATAGTAGATGTATCTAAGCTGCTTACTTCCAGCTAAATCACACAAATCTGTTAAATTTGAAAGAACATAATTTCAAATATGCAAGAGTCAGAGTTTCAGTTTCTCTGCCTGAGGTTCCTCTGAACACAAGCTGTTGGAGTTTTAAACCGTTAGCTGCTCTCATACACATAAAGACTTCAGGAAGAACTACTCTGGACTCTGGGAATCTCTGGTGATTATTTTTTATTTATCATAAGGCACATTATAACAATCTAATCCATCTACATCACCATCAGCAACAAGAACGGAACAATGCTTGTGTTTAAATATGTATGTTTCTTGATGGGAGCACTGGTGAATGTTATCACCACCCAAATGTTGGAACTGGTACAAAGAAGACCATCATCTGGTTTCATCAGATGCTGGAGAAAGATTGACTGGAACTCCATCCTCCTACATTTTCCAGTTCCACTATTCCTTCTTTTTGTAGTCTTCCAGGTGAGCCATTATCCAGAAAGAGGGAACCAGGATAGTGACAAAAAAGGTCGTCATCCCTATTGCTTGCTCCTGGATGGGGAGACACAGTCATAGTGTTGTTTTGCTGTCAATATTGTTTCAAATCATACAAATCAACAAGATGGACAGAAACTGGAAAGACTGGAAGAACAAATCCCAGGAGCATTTTGAGTCTGTAGCACAGACTAACTATATGCAATAATACATTAAAACAACAGCATATGAGATCATATCATTTTGCAACAGAAGTTTCTGCTCTCCAGCTGTAAGCTGGCACAACTCAGCTGTTAACTTTATTACCAATAATGATGAGATTCGTGGTTGTAAGTGCACTACTGGAAGGGAATAGTTGAGGCTGTGAATTTTCTATCACGCAGTGGTTGAAAACAAGCGGTCACTACTCTTCAACCTAGCCGGTCAGAGCTACATGTCTGACCGACAGGTGGTCGTTGTTGCCACCTGTTCGGTAGGCAGTTCGGTTCCGCTAGAACACGAGAAAAAAGTTAAACAAATTTACAGAAGAGCGTGAAAATGCCAGAGTCGTTACAGAACGTGAAATTTCCGCAGTTTAGTGTATAAACTGAGGTGCACGCGCCACACTTAGTGGCGCGTGCTATTTATTTGATAGTGTACGTGATGGATTTAGGCGGAACAATGGCGAGATACTGACGCACTTTAAAAAAAAAACGGCTAAATATAGACAAACTTATAGTCGGGAAACAATGAGTCTTTCGGGAACAAAGATAATAACCCAGTAATATATATAGGCTTATCTAAAAGGAATTCTGAGAGGGAAAAAATAAAGAACTGAAAAGTTTGGCCCAGTTAAGATAAAGCCCCTGAGCCGACATTCACATGACCCAGACACCTTTTAAACCGAGCCATACCAGAGATTATCAACGACCTGCGGGAGGATGAGATATGGGCCCCATGGAGATCAGGCAGTGACTGCAGGTGCCGCGGCTCTAAACTTACCCCGGCAGAGAGGTTTTCTTTGGCAGGTTTGGTCATCAGATTAGCCGCAGGAACGACTCTGCTCCTTAGAGCAGTCCTGAACAGCCTGGAGACGGCGGGCAGCGACATGCTAGAGGCGAAGAGGACGCTTGTGGTCACAGAGACAGGAGGGACAGTTCTCACCAGCAGTCTGCAGCTACAAGTGACAGATACTGACTCCCGTAAGTCTGTGGCCATTCACTTTATCTGCTCGTGCGATGCAGTGGGCGTGGGCGCGCGCGTGTCTGCATACGTGCAGGACATCCTCTCCTCTCTCCTCCCCAGACAGACAGACAGCCCCCCACCACTACAACCATGGAATGTAATTGGCTGTCTCACCTTCAGAACGAAGGCTGGTCTGACTGACGTGTCCCCATTTCACTCTGCAAGTTGCAGGAGCGGCTGAGCGCAACAATTAATCAAACCACTTCATGGCGCTTTTGTACCAACGCCGGAATAGTGAAAGTCTTCGAATGATAGACTTTCACAATGAAAATTAATTAGTTAAAAAAACACAATGATAATTGTGATTTAAAGTCAATCATTTGAATTTCTCTCTTACACCGCAATCCATCCACTTCCTCCATTATTATTATTATTATTATTATTATTATTATTATTATTATTATTATTATTATTATTATTATTATTATTATTATTATAGTCACAGTTCCGATTACATAATTAATTAATCTGTCGTTTTAAGTAGTTTTATTGTTAGGTTAAAATCTGAAATTCAGAGCAGATGCAACCAAACGTCTGATAGACTACACGGTATAAAGATACTTCCACAGTTTTAGACATGTCCCGGTTCCGTCTTTTTCGCTGTTTGGCTCTTTCAGAGGAAAATTACCAGAATCAATTTAAGTCTGCGAATTCGCCCAGTTGAAAGATATTTTAGCTGCAGGCACACATGCGCACAGGCTGCTATTGGTCCCGAAGTAAGGAGCCTCAGCCGAGTCAATATTGGCATTTTCTTTATTATTATCGACCAGTTAATCACCTAAAAGAAAGCTGAATAAGGGTATCCCTCCATCTATAGCCTGAAATAAATGGCCGAGAGAGGAAACAGCACAACCGGGCAGGCAGAGAGCCAGTCGGGACCTTCTAAATAATCTCCAGGCATTTATTTTCTCTCTCGCTGTCTAAAAAGACGAACAGACGACTTTTCTTTTTGTCCAAATAACCCAGCTGACTCATAATTGAAAATGCCTCCATGAAGATATTTAAGTCTAAAAAAAATCTACAAAGAATTTTTCCAAAAAAAAAAAATAATAATAATAATAAAAAAAGCTGCTAAAAAAAAAAAAAAGAACAAAACACCTGCAGAGTTCT
>CAEGAE010041738.1:0-13919 GCA_903067095.1 Girardinus metallicus
GGAAGAATTAGTTTAATTATGTTATAGAGTTATATTGGTAGAGGAATGAAATTGTCTTGTTATGGGGTTGAATTTAAGTGACAAAGAAATGTGTATTAATGTTTGGGATTTCATGCATAAGGTGGGGAGACATATTTTCTTGGAGGTTCAAAGAGTCCTTCAGTAGATGCAGTGTTCAAAAACACTATTTTTTGTGGTATATTTTTTAGTAACCTGAGACCCCAAAATGCACCGAATCCAGAGAATCCCCCATGAAATACACATTGTTATAGTGGTAAAGGTTATATTATTTATCTTTAAGATGTATTTATCAAATGCTGAAGCAGCTATTTAATATTTCAGGAGTTTGTTGATGTGTTTTACTGATACCGACTTTCATAACCGGCCCTGTAAGGACACTCGTGATCTTGATATGGCCCAACATGAACATGAGCCTAGAATCCCTTGATGTATATTATTACATTTTATGTTACCTTAAGTGTAAAGTTTGTTGTTTTGTTTTAATGACTTCACATAGGAACTGAAATATTTTTTATTCAATCGGTTGTCTTAAAGGATTGTTTCACATACTATTTCAGATAGTTGTGTGTGTTTGTGTTTTTGATGCTGCTAAAATAACTGGTTGTCTGTGTGTGTGTGAGGGGGTGACGGCATTGAGAGGTGGTAACTAAGTTGTGTTACAAAATAACAGGTTGTCAGATTTTCCCTCTATAACCAGTTGCAGGTTATTGGCTACACAGATCTGCTTCTGCTTCTGTTTCTGGGCAGATCTGGGACTGAGAACAGAGTTAGTCAGAATATTGCAGCTATAAAGATCAGAAGAGGAAAAACTAGAGAAAGATTGAGAAAACAGCCGAACCAGAGGAGAAACCAGATGCAGTGTCCAAATGTCTGAGCTTCTGCCTCACAGAGCAGCTCAACTCCCCACTCAGGTCCTTCAGACTAGCCAGCAGCAATTGCTGCTTCTCAAAGCAAGGCTGTTAAAAATGTTGCTAAAAGGTTAATAGAGGAGCCGTGTTGTTATGACTTCCTGAAGGCAGAGCTTTCAAAAGAGCACACAGGCCCAATTTCAAGGTGTTAGATTACAAAGTCAAATTATAATTAAGTCATGTGTTACCTAAGAGATTAAAATGATTTTGAATCTTATGTTGTGTGTTTCAGAGGGAGCCGCCTTAAAGCTGGGCAGAGATGCGGTGCTGCTGGCGCGGATCATGGAGTGGTGTGAAGCCAAAGACCACGCAGGCGTCCGAGGAGAGGCCAGCCGACTGCTGGCAGCCCTGATCAGATACAGCCGCAGTCCTGTGAGCTTCCTTATCTGGACCGGGTCTTTGGTTCTGGATGGACTTTGGTTCTGACTGGACTTGGTCCCATTCATAATACTGAACTTTTCTAAGGGAAACTCTGTCTCTGAATGTTGGACTCATTTCCTTTCTTGAACAGGAAGTTGTCCGTGCTGTGGCTAGAACAGACGGGGTTCGACACCTTATCTCTATGGCAACAAGCGAGCACGTTATCATGCAGAATGAAGCCCTGGTTGCCCTTGCAATAGCATCTGCTATTGACATTGGTAAGCTATTTCAGAGTTTATGTAATGTTTATGAATAAATACCACAAATGCTCGCTGTGTATGGCTGTATCTATCCTTTGATAGAAGAATTGAGTCCCAAACAAATTATATGGGAAGCTTGTTTGATTCAGAGTGGAAGGATTCTGCAAAAAACATATAATCTTTGATGCAGCCATCTTTTGCTGCAGGTCTTCCCCCATTTCTGTCTCTGCCCATTTTCTGTCTGGTTATTGTTAATAAAGGCCAATAGAGCCAAAGGGAATCATTTTTAGAAACTCATTCAGCAGCTGTTTTTAAGCTGAAATCAAAGAGTTTGGAGGTAGTCCTCTGTCCAATTCACCAGAACCATTGGCAGCAAAATAACCCTTCAGCATGATGCATCTGCCACTGTGCCTGACAGGTGCCACAGTGTTCTCACGTGTAAACCGTTACCTTGACTCTTCTGAACATATTTCTTGTTATTGCGGCCAAATAACTCAATCATTTTTTCATCTGACAAAATTTTTATAGAAAACATTTGGCTTGTCCATGTGGGCAGCTGCTTATTTTCCAATCATGCTTGGAGGTTGTGATGTTGGAATGTAACTTGCATCACTATGAACAGCGAACAGAAATGTTCGCTGTTGGTATTCCAACATACTTCAGTTCAGGACAGGGCTAATCTTTCTGGTTCTGAGTTATTTCTCAGGAACAATGCTTTTACTCATCTGCTTCTGTTCATGACCTCCAGAGTCAATGAGGGATCCGTTTAGTGAGGCAGAGCTGCTACCCATGCTGAAAAATATGTTGGACGATCCAGTTGGGGCGGTCGAGGTCAAGTTTAGTGCTCTGGGTCTCATCTGCACCTTGGCTAATTCCGGTACGTTTTTGCTTTTACAACACTTTTCATTCTCCAAAGCCAAATTTCAAGCTGTTACCACAACAGAACATTACTGATGCTCCGCTTGGTGAAATGGGAATCAACCTCCAAACAAACCAGACTAGCTGAGACTTTTACTGTCAAGTTTTTGCATCTTTATCTTCCAGTTCAAGGTTCAAAATAATTTAAAAAAATACCAGCAGACTAGGACAGTGCAAGTACAGCAAACTATTTATGATACAAGACTTTCATGTACATTCAAAGTACATTAAAGTATTTGTTCTTCCCGCCCATTCATACATTATAAATGAAGTACTGTCATGTTTGCATTACATTATTTCCATATGGATGCTTCGTTATTTGTACTATACTCTGTTGCCAATAAGGTTTAATAATGTACATGTTCTCACAAAAATGTTTTTAAGAACAAGCCATCTCTTAGTAATTATAATCTTCTATATAAATAACCATGTAATTATAATTAAATGTTTATTCAGGTCCTAATGTAGGAGAAATCTGTTTTGGACTTGGACAGTGTTGATTAGCTGTTAGCTTGCGTCTATGGCCTGAACCTTTTTTTGGCTCTTTAACTAAACAGAGGTCAATAAAGAAAACGCTCATAAACTAATGACTCATATCTGCTGAACAAAGCCTAAACTTGTCAAAAATGAAAAACTATTCTTTAGAAAACATAGTTCAACATGTTGAGCATCATAAAGAAATGATGCTGCTGTGTCAGAGTGTCTGAAGGTTGAGAGCATTCTTATCTGCTCAGCTGGCCCTGCACTTGTTTTTGCTCTGTTTTGTTTTTCAAAATCATGCACAAAACTGTATGATTTTGTGCTACAGGTGTGATGACAGATGAACTCAACTCTGTGAATATTAAGGAGAGTCTGAACAAACTGACGGACGACAGCAGCAGCAAACTGGCTACGCAGGCTAGCTCCATACTGACCCTTCTCAGCGACAGCAGCTAAACCAGCAGCAACACGGGCTTTCATCGACTCTATGAATGTGTGTAGATTTGATAATATGTCATCTAGACAGCACAGATGCTACTAAATATCAAACTGGACTCTAAAGTGTCACTTATTTTGTAATAAGTAATATATTTTAATGCTAGCATGATGTATGTTGCTACAGTGGGAGACAGGGACCAACTGTTATGCACATTTTGCTTCCTGTTTTTCTAGGAATCTTCTGCGAGGTTCTTGAAATATTTTCCTGACACACATGTTGAGTTTTCTGACGCGGCGGAGCCGTGTCTGAGACGAGAGGGAGTGAGCCGCTGAAAGGATGCGCTCATTTAGAGAACAGATGATCATTTCTGTTCGTCTGTTTATTAGTAAAGTTCTGAAATCAAGCATATGATACATGGTAGTGAAATATATGGAATGCTATTCCACTATATCAATATTACATAAACATGTAAATAGTAAAACAAGTAAAAGACAGAAATACGTGAGTGTGTGAAATAAAATAATTACAAATGTGTACATATTACAAGATGTAGAAAAGATTTACTTTAAAAGAAATCAGTTTCTGAAAGAGCATGTGTGCTATTGTACAACCTTCGTTGCTCAAAAGAGATATATGGAAAAATATCGGCATAAGAAAAAGAATAGAAGCAGGTGAAAGCTGAACAAGCGTGTAAAACACAATGTCTCATTGTAGTGATTACTGAGTCTCCAGCTAAAATGAGTTCATAAAGTTAAGATTAATAAGATGATTATCCAAGTCAGGAGACGGCAGTGGCTTGGAGACCTAACAAACGGGCACTCTGTGGAGGGATTTTAAAGCACTTTATGGTGAGCCCATTCTGCCTGTAATTCACCAAAGAGGCAAATGGCTGCATGTGAAATAAATTGTAATTCAACTTTACAATTCTGACTTCATTCACATTGATGTTGTAATCTCGGCTCCCATTCTTAACAGCGTTATTACTCACATGTGTGCAGGCATGTCACATGACATTAGCAAGTGTTGAGGAGGTTGTATACGATCTCTACAGTCACTCATGACAGCTTAACTGTACTAAACTAATGTAGCTGTCGAAACTTTCACTTCCGTTCATTGTAGTGAAAGTGCCACACATTTGACATATTCTCATTAGAAAGGTCTTTTATAGATCGACAAAACAATTTGTCTATTTACAGCCATAGAGACAGACAGGCTTAAGGTGCTGTGACAGTCATGACATCCTTCATAAATAGTAATAACCTTCTGTTTTAATAAGGAAGTAATCACCCAAACGGCTATATTTTTTATCTGAAAAGTCGGTGATTTATGTTTTAGAAATGTTAAGTTTCTTGGTTTTGTCAGAGCGATGATGATATATGCACTTTATATAGACAAGTCTTATGTGTTTCAGCTGACCTTGACCTCATGACAGCTCAGTTCAGTTTTTTTTTTTTAAGAGGAATTGTTTTCTTCATATTCATTAACTAAGCAACGGGTTATATTTTGTGGTTTATTTGTGTTAGGATGCATTATAGAAGTGATTGTTTCTTTGAAATGAATGTGCATTTAAGAGCTTTTGTTCAGGATGGATTAAAAGCGCATTCCAAAAATCAGGAGCACAAAACAAGAATCTGTGAAATGTTGGTTTGAACTCAGTAGCCAAACATCTGTTGTGTGACCAACCTGTAACCACGAAACCACTTCAATAAAACAGTTAGTCCCATTGGTTTGGAGATGTTTGCATGGTTTGTTCACATGTCACTCAGTCAATCAGAAAGATCATGTTTTGTTTAAGGTTTTGAGACATTAATCCTGGATCTTCAAGAAGATCCAGGGTATTAAACAAGACATTGGTCTTGGTGTAATCTTAAATTAAGAATGTAAGTAATAACAAGCACTTTTGTTTACAGAATAAAGAAAAATCAAATACTAACAAAAGGCTAGTAGCATGCTTCTGTGGTGGGATGGTGTTCCACCCTCCCCACTCTGCTCACCAGGTGCGGCCAGAAGCGCACCGCTGATTGGTGAGTGGGGCAGATAGCTCTATAGTTGAGCAGGCCGCTGCAACTACCAACAAGGACCCCGCTGTTGGTCGTTGTGGCTTCAACTACCAACAAGGACCCCGCTGTTGGTCGTTGTGGCTTCAACTACCAACAAGGACCCCGCTGTTGGTCGTTGTGGCTTCAACTACCAACAAGGACCCCGCTGTTGGTCGTTGTGGCTTCAACTACCAACTAGTCCTCACCTGCTGATCTGCTCCCTCCCTGGGTAGGCTGTGTTTCCGCTCCTGGGTAAGCTACCCATTTAGATTTTGATGTATTTTACCTGAATCCACTGTTAATAGGTTTCTGTTTCAGGTACACGATTCCTTTATTTTGGAGCTGCAGCGCTCTGGACACTCTGCTGTCTTGCCTTGCCCGTGTTTGTTGGGGCCGCTCTCGACCAAACCTGTTGCTGAGTGGGCGGGGCGTGACTCCTCTGGCCCGGTTGAAAGGCATTTGAAACTGGACAACGACAATTTGTTCCATTGCTTAAAGTGTTTGTTTTCTTTTACAGTTTGTATTTGTTGTGCATTATTGAAATTACTCATGTTTTTCTTTTGTTTTGATTTACTAATTTGCTTTCTTTTGCATTGCTTGTTCTATTTATTTATTTTTTTTGGAATAATTGAAATTGTCCTTACCTCACATGTTCCCGTTTCTTTTCCACCGAGTAGCGGGCCTGAAGCCATGTTTTTAAGAAAATTTCTAATAAAATATTGTGTACTATTCAGTCTGTTCCGGTGCATCTTGTATAACTTTTAAAAAGATCTCCCCCTGCTGGTCACACTTCTAATGGACTCTGTTTCCACTTTGGGTACAGAAGTCCATCGTTCTCAACGTAGCTGCATTTCCACTGACACGGAATTTGACATTTAGAAAAAAAAAAGTGCTTAATGTAGACACATCAGTTAAAAAAAACTATTTCAAGAAAAATTTTTATTTTCCATCCATCCATCCATTTTCTGTTCACCCTTGTCCCTTAATGGGGTCGGGAGAAATTTTTATTTTATTTTATTTTTTTTATTTATTTATTTTTTGGCCGTATTGAAATTGACTTATTTTGCAAAACTGCAACTGGTGCACTTTCCACAGGCAACATCAGCAGCCGGGTGTTGCCACAAACCATGACGAAGACCACATGAAATGGGTGGAGAGTCATGGGGCCAATTTTAATGGCTCATTGTCTGAACAAGCTTATTTATGTGTGATTTTAATTTAATTCATTGTTTAATAGAAACACTGAAACTGTAAAATAAAATATATGTGAGGATGTGTGTTCAGGTCCCTCTGTTTGATTGGCTCCTGCTATTTTAACAGCACTGCAGCCTGGGGTGACAGGACCAGCTCTACAGCTGTGTGCACTGACAGAACCAGGAAGTGACACGTGTCAAGACAAAAAGAGTAAGAATGTATTTTCAGCAAAGAAACCGCTGGGATGCAGATGGTACTGTGAGCCCAAATACAAATATATATTTAAGTGATGTTATTTTGAAAAGACAATTCTCCAGCAGTAGGAGGGTTGCTGCTCTAGGACATGCAGGATATCAACAATCATTTTAGGAAAAGCACCCATTGCAGTCCATTAGACATTTTCCAAACCATTTAAGCCATCATCCCACAGAAATGGATTATTTACCAGTGAGAAACGTTCAGGACAAATCCCAGGAGCCATAAGACTGGAGTGTGAAATGCTCTGACAATTACAAAACAAAAACACAAAGGCTCTGAGACTTACAGGCCTTTGTTACATAGTGAAGTCACAACTGGACAGTTAGAAAAAGATCAGACAAGCATGGCTTGTTTGGTGTGGTTGCCCAGGAGAAAGCCTTTTCATGGCAGCATGACTAAATTTGCAACACTGCATCTGAATGATGAACTAGAACCCGGAGTCATTGGGAATTAAAAATAAATGTCTGGCTATAATGCAAAAAGAAAACCGAACACATCATAAACAGCACAAACATCTCTTATAGTGCAGCACGGTGCCGGAGGGTGAGCAATTTAATAAAATAAAATAACACTCTTTCCATTTGAGTTTAGGTTTGAATAACTTCAGAACAGAATGTTTTATTATGACCTGAGGGATTCTACTATCATTACAACTGTTTGTAGATTGAGTTCACTGTCTTTTCAGTCCTATTCGGAGTACACATTGCACTCTGTGTCTTCAACCATATTCAACCAGGTGACGCAGATCTGTTGCCATCCTGCCACCTTGTGGTGTACAATTGGAACAAGCTGTTTTGTCGCAGACTGTGCCTTAAAAAAACTAGGAAACATTCACTGCTCATCAAGTACACACCGGTTTGTCATTTATGAATTTGTTGAAGGAACACACCAGTATGTGTGGAATTTATCTATAAAATCTATTTTACTTAGTGAATTGAGTTACTGAAATAAAATAACTTTATAATAATATGTTAGTTTTAACTATGTGGATAAGTAGACATATTGCACATGTATAAAAGGAAAATAGAAGAACCTGTTTTTTTTTAACAAAAGTTTGAATACTTTTCAGAGTTGCTGAGCTTCTGGTGACAGTTTTTTGATGACAGCTCATTTTTAGATCATGAGGATGTCGGAGACTCAGGTTCTGTTTTGAAATAGAAATCTGTTTTCTCTTACACTTGATAATCAATGCACAGCTGTTTTGTGATTATTCTAAAATATGCTAATGTTGTCATAAAGACATGTCTGAGGCACCGTCTGTCTTTGTTCTGTTATTGTTTTGTTGATTCTGTTTTGGGGTCTTTTAAGTTTTTTTTTTTTTTTTTACCACTTTGCTGCAAGGAAATTTGCCCTAAGAGGACAATAAATTAACACTGGTATATTTTCATACTCAAGACCTCCATGGAGAAAATATTGGGATGTTCCTTTGATGGTCTGACTCATAATAATTCCAATAAACAGAGTAGAGAACCTGAAAGTTCATTTCATGGTTTGGATTCATTGATTGTTTCCACTTAGATTTTTGGTGCACGGGCTCATGACCTGCTCTACTTCCTTGTTACCAGTCTCAACCTCTGCTTTCACTTCCTCTGCTTCATGTGCATTTCTACAGTTTCTGGAATATTTCAAGGGTTCCTTAAAAAAATAAACTTCCCTGTAGAAATCACAGGCAGCAATAACAGTTACAAATAAATCAGAAAAACACAGAATGATAAAGTTTAGCCTGCAAACAGTTTAAGACAGAGAATGTGAGAATCTGTGACCAGAACCCCTGCTGCAGTGCAAGCTTGGTCCAGAACTACAGGAAACATCTGGTCTCTGGAATTGGAAACAGAGGTTTCTGGACCAATATTAATTGGGTTTTCCCAATAAGTATCTAGTACTTATTTCACACAATAATGTGAAAATTAAAATTTTTTTAAAACGATAATGCAAGGTAATGTTGTGGATTTTTAAAGATTCTGTCTCTATTTCATACTTGTGCTACATCGTGAAACGTTCACTGTGGCTTGTTAAATAGACATTTGATTGGCTGAATCCTCGTTACTATTGCTGCCTGAGTGTGATGGGTCAGTCTGACAGGTCGAATAAATCCAGCATAGAACCAGAAAATAATTAAATGTCAAAATAATGAGATATGTTTTTGGCATAAAATAACTAAAATTTTACGTCCCGACTTTAAGTCCCGACCAATTTGTTTGATAAATTGGCGCTTTTAAGCATTTACCTTCTAACATCTCCAACCATATTTAAGTGATGTCAAATTAAAATATTCAACAACTTAGTCATATTGAGTGTGGCACTGTGACCCTCAGATATTCTGTTGTACTTCGGAATATTTCTCATATTTCGTAGATTCTTGGTCTTATGGAGATTCTTATGGAGAGCAGAGAACGGTTTGGAGCACGCCCCTTGAGTCACATGACTTCCGCATTCATCTGACGTCTCACGCGCTTTCTACTCTCCTGGACTTGGTGACGCGTTTGTAGGTAAGGGACTGCGAATGGAAGCAGAACGCTAGTACTGGTTTTCAGCTTGAGTCTTGGCGTTAAAGGAGAAGTTCGTGAGAGTTTTCACCGGCAGCTCTCAGCTGGACTTCAGCTCTGGGTTTCTGACGAAGAAAGATCCAGTCAGGTCAGGTGTTCTCCCGAACTTTGCTCCCCAGCCCCGATTAAAGGTCAGCGACCTTTTCCACTTTTAATTCAGAATTTATCCGGACGCTCTTTGAAACAAAGCGACACACCTGACCGTTCATTTAGTGGTGGTTCTTCTGCACAGGACATTTAACGCGACGAGATTTAGTGACAACCAGCAGATGACCGAAGTTCAATAAACAGCCTGCAGAACATGGAGTAGAAGACAAACACACTATAAATAATTCAGTTTCATGCTGCTTCTTAAAATTATTTATACTTGGCACGCTGGAATACATATTTTTCATGTTGCTTCAAGGAAATAAAAGTTATTTTAACAAACTATCAAAAATGTTAGTTATCCCAGAGTAAATTTCCAGCTGTCTTGGTTGGAGTCTGCAGACATTTCCACAGAAGATGCTCAGCAGCCACAGATTGTTTCTTATTTTTAACAAAAGAGACACCTCACTTAAATGTCTGGTCGTCAAATTTAGAAATAAACTAATCTTGCAACACAGCTATGTCAAGTCATCTAATACCGTATGTATAAGGGAAACTTACAGTGGGATCAATTTTGAAGTTTACTTACTATTCTCTTGGCTGTTACACATTTCTGTTTTTCCTTCAGGTCAAAACTGTCAGCTCAGATATTTTTTTTCCCAAACACTTCCAACATATAAAGAAAACTGTAGGAATTGCTTGAGCCGTCTGTCTCTAGGTTCTAACGCAGAAAATCAGTTCCAGACCATTACCTGCCTCCACCATGTTTGAAGGTCAGTGTGTAGTTCTGAAATGCTGTTAGTTTCACTCCAGACGTAACAGGACACACATGCTTTGTCTCTGCAGTCTACAGAATATTTCCCCATCACTCTGGAGGCTCGTCTAGATATTTTTGGTAAACGTGAGACGGGTCTTTAGGCCTATGGGGTTTCACAAATAGTTGTACACAAACAAATGAGGAATTGCCTTCATTTCCATGCTAATCATTTCTTAAAACTGTGTTCCTTGCTATACTTTTACATCAATTTTTGAAATTTACAGTACACATTTGCATTCTAAATTATAAGAACAATTCGTTGTAAATAGTTGTGGGGTTCACAGTGAAAAAAAAATGTTTTCCAACTGAGATTTTATGTTGATGGGTTTTACTGATACCGTGGAGAACAAAATAAAGGTCTATATGCAATAACAGTATACCCAAAAGAAAGAAATAAGTGTAACCCCCCCCCCCCCAAAAAAAAAAAAAATAATGTTTCAGATATGATCATATATGCCCTGGACCCCAGAGCGTAGAGGCGGTTCTGTATTCTACGGTCAGGTAAAAATTGATTGTTTTTGGACATTGTTTTTTCTTTTCCTCCATGTTGAAGGTCAGACTTAGGATGACTCAGGTCAGCCATCAGCAGTGGGGACAGGTCCCTGGCCTCGGCAGCGTGGACATGTGGACCCTCCAGTCCCCCCAGGTGCGGGTGGAGGTCCTGACCCTGGGTGCCATTATAAGGTCTGTGTACTGCAGAGGGAAACATGGGCAGATGGAGGATGTAGTCCTCGGCTACGACGACCTGGAAGGTAACGCATGAAATATTCAACATTTGAAAAGAATGACCTGATATCTCAGCGAGGCTCATTCTGAAAATCCTTTGAAAACATCAGTGAAAAAGAAAAAAAAAAGTCTCAGGGGGAAAAACTGTGCAACTCCTTTGGGATCTGGAGTTTTTATGGTTCCGTTTGGCATCAAACTGACCATAACCTCAGCAAGGTTATGGTTTGGATCTTATGTTAAGAACAGGGATTTCTTTGTTTGAATACATTATTTCTCATCAAGGCAGACAGAGGTCACATGTGGACCACCCCGGGGTGCCCAGGTTCAATCCTAGGACCCCTCTTCTTTAATATCTATATGCTCCCACTAGCTCAGTTATAGTTATATTGGGACAAATTTATCTGTATACGGTTTGTCAGAAATGAAAATGAACCGTTCACTAGTACATCAGTCACACTTTGTGGAGCAACCATGTTTGAGTTCAACACCAGGGTTGATGGAGAACCGGAACTTTCCAAATCAGAATTCTGGCCTCAGGCGGCATTCCAATGGATTTCTCTGACTGTCCAGTTAAAAATGATACATTGCATTACTTTTGTGTCTAACTTTAGATCTGATGTAATAAGTTCTGGTCAGAGTCTGTTTGATTGGTCAAGCTAACCAGTCAAGTTAGCTTCACACTTGATTAGGACCCCTGCCTGGAAAAGCTAAGAGAAATTGAAGTGACTGCATACTCAGCTTTGATAAAGGTGAATAATGATATTTCTATGTTGTCAGGTTATGTGTCGGATAAACGGTATCTGGGGGCCTTGGTGGGTCGTGTGGCTAACAGGATAGCAAAAGGACACTTTGTGGTAGAAGGACAAGAGTTCCAACTAGATACCAACAATGGACCAAATGCCCTGCATGGAGGCCTGCATGGCTTCAACAAGGTAAGACCAACACTTGGGGAGTGTGTTTGTTGTTCCTGGAGGGGAAACTTTAGCCCCAAAGAAAATGGGGCTCAGAGAAAATGTGGAGCATCTTCCCGTCCAATAACAGGATAACTACAGTGAGATTATTATTAATGGCATTGTTTTTTTTTAACTAAAACTGATTATGTAATTGCAGTTATTTTCGTTATGTGTGTAGTCATGTTACTACTGGTGACCAACACCTGGCTTAAACATGCTTCTCCTTTTCAGACACAAAAACTAACAAGAAACAGAAATAATTTCCCACACAACCCTGTTAGCTAAATGTCACAATATTAGATAGATATATCATTATTTAAAACAACCAAAATGCTCACTTAGTACTTCCTGGGTAACTTAGTACCCAGGAAGTACTAAGTTAACTGTAGGACGTTACTGGGCCTGAATAATATTATCATGTTGTTTGATTGCTTAAGGTGATTTCTATATATCTTGAGAGCCTAACTGTGTTGATAAATGACTGAAGCAACAGGTTGTCAAGAATGCTTTCCAGTTTTTCTTCCCATTCTTGGAGCTTTTTATTTCCCGTTGGTGAAGATTCTTCAACTCATCCAGGAGATAAAAACCTTAAGGACCAGATGTGGGGCAGCTTACTTGTCCTATGGGGACGTTTCAAAAGGAAGACTTCTTTTCTTGAGTTCCTCTCTGGATTTCTCTGTCCAGGCTGTCTGGCTTGCTGCAGAAGTGGAAGGTGGTGTGATCCTCAGTCATACGAGTCCAGATGGAGACCAGGGCTACCCTGGTGAGCTTCAGGTCTCTGTCTCCTACACCCTACAGGTAAACATGCTCATGTCTCACCATCGGAGCCAAGTAACAAAACATTTGCCTCATTTCTTCTCTGGTGAATGTATAAAAAGTTTGTGTAGAAAGGATCATGAAGTTTATAGCAACAATCATTTTAGAAGAGGGAGAAGGATTTTTAGAAAGTCATTGCTGAAAACACTAGAGTTAGGTTAATTGAACAATAAATAAAGATAAAAATCTACATCTGAGGAGAAGACCATTAAAAACAAACCTGAGTAGAAGTTTGTTGGTGAACGACCAGCTTCAGATGGAGCTGCAGTGTGTTCCAGATCGTCCATCCATCCATTTTCTATAGACCCTTGTCCCTAGTGGGGTGTGTTCCAGATCATTACTCCTGAAAACAAGAAGGTTGTAGGATGCATTCTATAGCAATCAGACTGGTTGGGGTGGAAAACGTCCTGGACTGGACAGCTGCTCGGTTATCTGGATCGTTTCCCAGACTCAACTTTCCAAATATCACCTTCAACTTGCCTTGATGTTTTACTGAGTTGATTTTGCACCTGACCCACCTGTGTTAGTGAGGTTTGTGTTTTCCGCTTAGGGGGAAACTCTAACCGCTGACTACCGAGCCCGCTCCACCAAAACCACCCCCATCAACCTCACCAACCACTCCTACTTCAACCTAGCAGGGCAGGTAAAACCTTGACATCATTCACACCCTGAGAACTTTGCCACATTCGAACACATTACAAACATAAGTCTTTGTGTATTTTGTTGGGCTTTAAATTGGAATTATTATGTAAAATCAACTTTTTTCAGCTTTACACCATGTTATAATGTTATTCCCGCATCAAAGACACACCTGGAGTGTTGCATGTTTGAGAAATCCTTTAATCTCCACGGCAACCATTCAACTGTGCAAAACGCCTGGGTGGACATAGCCCCGCCTTCGAAACACAGCTCCTCCTCAGAGCTGCAGCTTCGGAGCTTCCACCTCACAGAGCAGCTCTTCCCTCGGTTTCTTCAAACTGGCCAGCAGCAATTAGCAAACACCTGGTGGAGCTGTGCACCTGCTGAGCTCGTTATGGGAGCTACTTTTCAGTGTAACGCTGGTAAAAAACATTTTTAAAGGGCTAATAGAGGAGCCA
>CAEGAE010041742.1:0-18893 GCA_903067095.1 Girardinus metallicus
TATATATATATATATAAAAGAAAATTCCAAGAGACCAAGAGACACCTTTAGTGATGGAGAGATAATATATATGTGTACAGAGCCTTGCAAAAGTATTCAAACCTTTCAACATTTTTCACATTCTATCTAACATACTTTAATGTAATTTATTGGGATTTTATATAACACACCAACACAAAGTGCTTTTGTGTAATTATGTGGATTTTTGAGCTTTAAAACTTTTAGAAGACATCAAAAAAGTGAACTGTGCTTTTGTTTCAAACCCCCTCTGAGTCAATACCTCCAAAAATCAACTTTTTCTGCAAAATTTACAGCTGCAAGTCTTTCAGGGTATGTCTCCGCCTGCTTTGTTCATCTGGACAATAAAATTATTGCCTATGTTGGGTGTTAAGTGTCTGCGATCATCAGTTTTAAAGGAACAGATTCTTGTTTGTATGGAAGTCTGGGCTTTGACTGGGCCTTTCTAATACATGAATACGTTTTTGCTCTAAACCACTACATTATCCTGTCACATTGTGAGGGTGGTGTTCAGGATTACATGGTCAAAAAGTTTTATTTTACTCTCTTTTGCTACATGCTATATTCACTACAAAGACTGTCGCAAACAGGACTTCTTTTGGTTTTCTTTTAGCAATGTCTTTCCTCTTCCCAGTCTCCCATAAAGGCCAGATATGTAGAGTGTAGCAATGTTTGTCCCTTCATTAGATGAGCTGTGAGTTACCAAGGGACTGTGGGTGCTTCTCTGACTAATTCTCTCCTTACCTGGTCTGTCACTAGATTGTCAGCAATGGTTTTCTATATTTAAAGTTGTACCATACTCTATCCGCCCATTTTTTCAAAGCTGTTTTGATCCATTCATTGATTAAAATTTGAAGTTCTATGAGATGTTCAAAGCTTGGGATAGAATTCTGTGTGTCTAATAATGTTTTCTAAGACTAAAATAAAAGTATTTATTGCTTAAGGTCTTCACGGGGCAGCTGGATTTTACACACAGGTGAACTCTATTAACTTCTGGTTCTCAGTTATGCACAACTTTGTGTTCATCACATTAAACCCCAACGACACACATAGAGGTTTGTGGTTGTAACAAGTAGGAATAAAATTTGAAAATTAATACGCTGCATATTTATAAAAGTCCTAGTTATGCATAACCCAGGAAAAGAAAATTGTCTTATCTATGTTTCTGGCTGACTTACTGAGCTCTGAGGGAATTGACTGGACACTGGAAAGGCACAAAATATGCGTGCATTACTATCATTTTTATCATTTCTCTAGGTAAAATGACAGACGCAAGTGAATTCTCCATCAAGTTTAATGCACGGCAGGGATTTAAACTCGATATTCTGGATAGGGATTCATACATAATGCCACATGTTTACATTAAACATGGATTCGCGCAAAGTAATAAAACATTAAATTACAACACAGCCAAAGAAAACATAATCTCTTTTCCTTATTCTGGCAAAAAAAAAGAGGAAAAAAAAAAAGCATTGCCATGCTTTTCTATATTGCATTTGTGCCTTGCTCATTTATTTCCTCAGCAACACAAGGAAGTGCTGTGTAAATGCAATGATAATAAAAATAATAAACAAGCTGTCCTCACTCCACACACCAAAATATTATTACATTTTCAAGGCATAGATGAGGTCGGAGGGGGAAGGGAGGGAAATAGGTAGCACTCAAAACCCACTAAAGCATTGGGGAATGCATTTCATTAATATTAGATAACCCCCATCTACTGGTCCTCTCCCCAAATAAATACATAAATAAATAAGCCCCTCATAAAGAAAAGCCCAGCTCCAGCTGAGATAAACAATGACTCATGATTCTCCTCTCTTGTACCTCCGGGGCAAAATGTTTATTTTATTCCCACAGTCTGCCATAAATTAAGCTAACCTGCACCCATAAAACATTTACTATCTCAAGCAAAGTTGCCCCTGAGGACCCCCCGCAAAAGCTGGTCGGAGAGAGTGGGGGGGAAAAAAAAAAAAAAAAAAACAGGAGAAGGAGGATGCCTGTGGTTAGTATTGACAGCTTACTGTTTATTTACTTTTGTCTAATGTTTCTTGCACAGGTGTGAAGGACTCTGGCAACGGGTCCTTGATGTCAATAAGCTTCAAATCCACAACAACTTCAGGCTCCTAAAACCAAAGAGAGGGCGATTAAAAAAAGAAGAAAAAACAAAACGTGTACAGTTATGCAAATTTATTTTTCAAAACAAGATATGGATTATGCAGTGAGAAGAAAAGGTAAATAATATTACTAATATACTAAAAGCTCCTAGAATCCCTAAAGAGAATGGTGCCTAATAACTGCGCTGTAGAAACTTATTCTTGGTCTGAAAGGAGCATCTGTGAACTTCCAATCATTTTCAACCTTTCAGGGATAGAAGTTGTGCAATGATGGGAGACAGAGCGGGCACTCTGATCAACAGAATTGAACTAGTTAAAAATAATCAAGGGGGCTGTGTAGTTGACATTTTCAAGCATGACTTTTCCCTGCCTCCCATTACATTTTCATTTTTTGCCATAATAAATTGCAATAATACACAGCGGCAGCAAGGAGTGGGGCGAGCCAGGCGTGACTTGATGCGTCCAAAATGCCTGGATTACACTATCGCAGCTCCTCGACTGTCATTACCATTAGAGGCATTTTTTATTCATAGTTTTTACACTGACGTAAGGAGGAATATGGATGAATGTTATTATAATGCATGAAGCTTCTTTTTTTTATTGTTTTCTCCCCTTTTTTTCCAGGAAATTTTTTTCCCCATCACAACCTGACAAAATAAGGCTATCTACCTTCAACCTAGAGTATGATAAATCACAAACTATTTACCTCCCCCTCCAAATAATTCAGGAGCTAATTTTACAGAATCTGTTTTTGTCATAGACAATTACAGTGGGAGTTCCAATGACTGGCAGACAAAATAGCCTTTGTTGATGGTTCTGTCATGTTTTATTTGCGTCAAAGCCTTTAAAACAATGTGGACGGACATTTTAAGATAATACGCAGGAACTAGGGAAAGGCCATTTGCATGCTATATACTAAACTGGGGGCCAAATTGTGCTCAGCCTGCCAAGTTGCCTGGCTTTTAGAGGACATACAGAAAAAATATGACTTGATTAAGTCCTAAAATTGAGCTGATGCAAAGTAATAACAAAAAATTCAGGTTTTGTTTACAATGCTGTCTGCATTATCCACCTGCAAGCCAGGGAAACTTAATTAATAGACAGCCAATAGCATGAGCTGGGGTTGGACAGGCTGGTGGCTCTGGCGCTGTAAGCAGGTGTATTTATGGCCACAGAGCAGCTGACAGCCAAGCAGAAACACATCAACTCTTGACTGCAGGCAAGCGAAGGGTCCAAAAATGACCCAACCACATTATGTGGAAATGTAATGTAAAGATCATTTTAGACACAGAGGAGTCATGGCTGCTCAAATTGGGAATTCTATATATGGCCTTAACTACACTGAAATTGCTTTTTGCAGTACAGCTTTGCCCCCTTACCCCCCTCCAAAAGAAAGAATATTCACATTTATAAGTTATAGAATTGTGTTGAAAAACAATAGCAGTCAATTTGATTGAAGTTATATGTCTATATGACTGCTAACTTGTTAGTGTAGTGGAGTAATAGAAAACCAACAGACCAAACAGACCATGACACATATGCTGCTGATTCAATGTTGCAAAATTGTTAATTGAAAGCAACATGTTCAGAGTAATAGCAGCGTGGAGGATGACAGCAGCAAATGTTTAATATATTTGTTAAAATGCATTCCTCTAAGTGAAATGGGCGGTCCCAGATTTTTTTACCAGAAGAAAAGAAAAGTTTAGGCTGCTCAACTAAAATAATTTATTTTTAAAATGTCAAACAATTTAAAAGGGAAGCCTCTATTTCAAAACACAGAAGAATAGCAAAGATGGCAATGACTCAAGTGTCAAACTTCAGTCCTCAAGGGCCACTGTCTTGCAGTTTTTAGATGTGCCACAGGTACAAAACACTGGAATGAAATCGCTTAATTACCTCCTTCTTGTGAAGATAAGTTCTCCAGAGCCTTGCTAATGACCTTATTATTCTATTCAGGTGTGGTGCAGCAGAGGCACATCTAAAAGTTGCAGGGCAGTGGCCCTCCAGGACTGGAGTTTGACACCTGTGGTTTAGGGTATGGACCTGCAACCTGTGGCTCAGGAGATTTTACACTGGCTTTTAATAACTAAGCATTATTAAGAACCTACTAATGTTTTTAAAAGATAGATATAATAATAAATTCTGTTTTTTCAGCTTTTCAATGGAATTATTGTTTCCAAAACAGAGAAACATCTAAAGTTACCAGTAATATTTCCATTTCTAATTTTGTTGTCATTATGTTTAAAACTATTACTTTTTTTACACAAATTTTTCACAAATAACATTCCACAAAAGAAACTGTTAATTCTCTTTTTGTGTTTTCTTCATTTTAAACTCTAGACAGAAAAAAAATGGTGGTTCTTTGAAAAAAAAACGACAATAAAGCTCCTCTAGTAGCTATTTATGACAAAAAAAATAATCAGTTGTCTTTTATCAAAAGGTCATGTAATTTTAGCAGTTGTATGTTTTATTCAGCAGGACTTTGGGTTGCAAAGGCAGCAGACCCCTCATCTGGGACAAGTAAATGTAGTCAGAGACATCTAAACTCCTGAAGACACACGGTACAATATAATGTGTCACTGATGAAAGCAAAGTTGATCTTTTCTGACCAAGGAGCAGCAGGCGGTTCTCTTAGATAACCTCTGAATACTCAATTCAAGTCAAAGGATTGTGTAAAGCATCTTGGTTTAGGTATTGTGATACGGGAATATTGTAATTGTGTAAATAGGTCTATTTATCACAAAGACAGTGTTTTCATACATCGCCAAAGTTTTCCTTTTTCTTCACCTGATACAGACTGATGACCAATTTGAGACATTTCTCTTCACATTTGGATTTGGAATGGAATGCACTATAATCCCAATCCATTTCTGCGTTTCTAAATAAAACCTGTGATTAGGATTTTAAGCTTTACTCACTTTTTGAAAACACACTCCTATCACTTTGAACCCTGATGTATGTGTATCTTTCAAAAATCATAGTCTGGTGGTAACAATTTTCTCCGCAGGGATAGTGTTGATTGAATAAATTGGAATAGTTAAAATGCAGCTCATTGTTATTTCATGAATAAACATAAATAATATCCTCGGGAGGGCATAGAACAGGAAAGAAAATATCTCTCCGTGGTAATATTCATTTCAAATATGCATGGAAATCCATTATATGTAAAAACTTCAAAACTGTGCTGCCAACGCAGGGCCCCCTTTTTTTTTTTTTAAGTGGGACTTTCACTGATCAAAGTGCAAAGTGCATTAAGATATTCCACTAGCGGCGAGGTGCACTAATAACTGCCGACAAACTGAGAAGCTCTTCTGAATGAGGAAGGAGAGAAGTTTGCACGCTTACAGTTTTCCTGGAGAAGCAAAGGTAGCGAGTGACCTTGGATTTGAATAAGCCGTCCTTCCACAGGTCGGCGTCAGAGCCATCTGTTGTTTGTGTAACCTATGTGGAAAAAACAGGAGGGGAAAAAAAAACAAGGAGAGAGAGAGAGAGAGGAAGAGAAAAAAACACATGAAGGAGGTGGGATAAAGTTAATGTATGTATGCCATGGGCGTGCTGCTTTTGCCTTCTTCCTTTGCATACTAGCCTTAATTAACGCTTGCCTACACTTGTGCTCCATCTCATTAGTGCTCTGCGTGGGTAAAGTCTTAGCCTCCAAAAAAGGTGGCTAAAAATACCATCCCTTGGGAGCAGGCTGATTAAAGATGCCCTGACAAGAATCTGCTCTAATAAGGAAACCAAACTTCTATGTGCTTCACTGATGAAGCTGGGATTACATTTGGACCATTTTTTTTTCTACATAAAGCAAACCTAGAATAGTTACAATAAGCAAAAACAGGTAAACTGAAAATACTGCACCTGCAGCATCAGTATTTGTTTTTTTTGTTTTTTTGTAATTTAAAGAGAAACTTTGAAGAGGAATAAATTACAGTTCATTTAAATCCACTGCTAACCTGCAAAACAGAACATTCATTTTTGTGAATAAGCAAAAGAGTCACTTTAAGGAAATAGATTGCATCATTCTGACAATATGTGGGCACCATAAGTCAACCTCAAGGTCCTACACTCCATTGCTATGTAAATGTAGGCATGCTTGGGCAAAATAGTAAAAAAAAAAAAAAAAAAAAAGCTGCAGACTGCATCACAGAGACTCTTCAATCGTTCGAGCAAACATGCTTGGCTGAAACGTCATGTTCCATTGGCTATCATGTGAGAATCACCTAAATAACTGCCAGAGTTATTTTCTAAAGGGATCCTTTACAAAGAAGAGTCAATCTAATGAGGTTCATTCAAATGAAGAAGTCATAGATCTCTGCACCCACCCACACACATTACCCCCTTGACAATAATGATGAATGACCCCAGTGGCTATAGGCAGGGGGGAAAATGTGGTGCGGGGAGACTCATCCAAAACCGCTGCTGACTAGATGGGCTGAGAGTCGGGAACGGAGACGGATAGAGGGACGGGGGAGAGGAAGAGAACAAGGAGACAACAAGCAGGGGAGAGGGATTGTTGGGTGTCTCCAACAGCGGTACCATGAAAGGTCCCAGAAGGAGCCCATACATCACCAGCCTCCCTCTTCCTTACAAGACAGCCCGTCTTGGCCACTTTTTCCAGGTCAGTGGCCAGCACATCCTGTCAGCGTAAACAAAGGGCTCGCTTTGTGAAACCCAAAGTCAAGCTGAGGAGTAACGAGGGCACGGTCCTCCAAGGAGGCACCTCAGGCTTCACGCCGGCAGCAGGGATGCGACGCAGCTTGAATGCGAAACACCAACCGCTGAGCCACAGCCACAGAAACATACAGGAAAAAAAAAAAACATGAAAAAAGTCACATTGGCCCTTTTCTAACACCCTTACATTTACTTCTGTACAGCTTGATCATTAAACAGACTTCAATGAGAGGAATGTCACATGTGTGATAAGAGACATCATCGCTGTGATATTGAAATATGTCATATCATTTGATTTAAAATGCAAAGACAGAATCACCTGCCACATGCAGTGATCTGAGAGCCCACCTGTGAAACATGTCTTGAGGGGATGATTAATATTGCTACTGTATGAAGCATCTCTGGAGACAGACAATGCAGACGAAGGGCTGCGAAGCACTAAAAGGCACGGCTGTGAATTCAAAGATAAAGGCTTGAAATAAAAAAAAAAATCCCTGGAGAGTGAAACCAGGTGAAAAAGAAACGGGACAGGTAAAGCAAATCAAACACTCCCTTCAAAGTAGAAGTTGACAACATGGAAAATAAAATGCTTTACATCCTATCTTTGAACTGAAAATAGGAACGACACGACTGAAGATGTGCAATCTTTTAGTCTCTCAAAGTTCAACTGTTTCCTATATACACCATTGAGAAGCTAATATGTTTTTAGATTACATTGATTCATATATTACAGTGATTGCTGGAGGGAAGGTCAGCTCATCCAAAAATTTTAATTGAAAGTTTTGAGATTTATTCTCCTCTTAAGGAAAATATCCATGTTCATTGCATGGCAGGTGATGTAATAAATCTGGGTCTTCCTTAACTGTCCAACTGTTTTTCACTCTTTACTTGTGTAATCTCTTATGGAGTTTCTGTGTTATATGGCCTGCACTCTGGGCTATGCAGTGTTGTCAACTCCTCACTAACAATTAGTACTGGCTGTCCTAAAGTTGCAGAAGTTGCTGAATTTGTATCCCCTAATCTGCATAATTGGCTGTGTGTGTAATTGCTATGGTCACTGTGGGAGAAAGGAATAATGTGTGAGCCGAAAAAAAGAGTAAAGTACACATCATGAATATATTTACAACTTTCTTCTGTTGATTCTTGTTTTTTTTATATATTTTCCTCCTTTATCTGGACTTGGTGTTGACAAAAAGTTACACCAAAGAGAGAAAGTAGTTAGATTATTTTCTTCTTCTGGTTCTTTTACCACTTTATTTATTTATTTAATTTTTCTGTGTTTTTAAAGTTTTGTCTAGTTTTAGCCTTATGCTCCACATAAACAACAAATACTCAACGGGGCCTTCACTCAATTGTAGTCTGGATGTGGAGGGATACACATCTCCTGTCTGACTACAGTTCAGGGAAGAACAATGTATGATTCATCCAAAAGTCTCCAAATACACTGGAAAAAGCTGCTACAATTGCTACTAGTTGCTTTAAAAAAAAAAGAAAAGAAAACCTCAAAAGAGTTACCACAGTGTGACTGTCAATTCAACAAAAGTCACTGAGTTCCAGCAGTAGTGATACGCCATACAGCAAGAAGTACAGACGAAAGGTGAAAATCTAGCCAACATAGTTTGAAACATCATGAAAATGTGTTAAGTTTCTGAAATAGAACATACTTTCTGTCAGTTTTGCCTACACATGATTAACAAGAACTGCACCATGAGCCAAATTATCGTATCGTTGTAGAACGGAGTAAACAAGCAGCTCAGTAAACTGCTCCACCTTTTAACATCATTAGCATGACCAAAAGTTTCTTGGTTGATGTAGTTCAAATAACTAATAAATTATTAAACTATCCAAGTTAAAATTACTGTAGTCTTGAACATTATGAGTGAGAAAAGTGGGATGCAACCTTCATGAAACATAGTGTGAATTTATCGCATATACTTGCCGTATTTTATCTATTTGTCAGACTTGGTATCAAACATCCTGATGAGAGCATCGTCAAACTTAATTACCATTGAAATTAACCGATGCAAGTTAAAATGCAAATGTAGCTGTCTGCCTCTAAGATTCATGCAGCCCCTTGCTAACAATTCAGACAGAAGCAAGAACATAACAAACACCACAGAAGCCTTTGGATCAGCAGATATTTGACCATACTTCATAGCAGAAAACACATGAGTAGAGCCTGTCGTCAGCATTTTAGCCAGCAAATGACATCAGATTTATGTTTGTCAATGACGTCTGACCACAAAGAAAAATGTTTGAACTGCTGGACTGGATCTTGTTCGCTGGAATCAGGGCATGGTTTGTCCCTCGACATTTATGGGGCTTCACATTTCTTTGTGAGAGGAGATCTATAAATAAAGGCGTGGGCATAGCTAAACTAAAGGTCTGATAAGTTTCCAGAAACGTTCATGTTTGGGCTTATTTTAGATGTACAAAATAGAGGGAAGATAATCATATACTGTCCAATGGTCCATTGAACAAAATCCAAACATTATTCACCTGCAAACTATTCTGCAGTAAAAAAAAAATCCAGAAAAAGAGAATCTCATCATACAAAGGGACCTGTGCCATGTAATGAGAACAAATAACTGTTAGAGGAGCTCTGTGTGGTCTAATCAATTTAATTTGTCATTTTTTGAATACTTAATTGTTAAAACATGTTCTTTAATACTTCACTAAAGTTTCACTTATCCTAATAACACTAGTGAGGTGTTACATAAATAATGTAATTACCTAGTAAATGTAATTAGTAAGATAATAACAGATACAATTTTAAGATGAGAAAAGTCTGATCATAAGTGTTTAACAGTGGTACAGTTCCAGTGAATATTATTTTTTTTTCTATAGAAAAGGAGCAAGCAATAGAAATACACTCTGACAAAAGAAAAAAACAAGAAAAACCAAGCAGAGAGTCTGCTTGGTTTTTGTGAACTTGACTTAAGTTCACAGTTAAAAATGAAATATAATTTTTTGAAGATACAAGCTTTGGATCCATTTTAGACCTGGAATGAGTTCTTGTTTGACCATTCATAGAGAGGAAACACTGTTCAAAACCCACTAAGCTGCTAAACTCATAAGGCTGTAGCAAAACAAACTGAAGAGAAAACCTGAAAGTGAATTCAGTTAAAGTTAGCCGATTACTTTGGATTAGCTGTATGCGTTACATCATTAAGGGGTTTTATTTTTTATCCCCTTGTTTGACTGTTTAAAAGAACTCCAGGTTCCAAATAGGTACAATCAACTTTAAGCGGATAAAAATGTCTAATACAAGATGCCGTCACACCTCATGAAGTCTCATAACATAGAGTATAGAAATGCTTTATGCCCCAATTAGCTATTTTTTTTCTCTTTCAATGGGGTCCAAACCTTAATTAGCACGGTTCAAACTCCACTTTACCCACTATTATTATTTGGAGCACAATCTTATTTAAGATTATAGTGGTTATAGCATTTCATTCCAAATTCAACAAAAGTGAAAGAGATGCTTTTGTGGGAAAAGCAACTGCATAACTGTAATTACTTTGAGAAACCAACCAACCTCTGCTGATATAAAAAGTAATTAATCGTTCATATTTTTTAGTTTTTTTATGTTCCAACCCCTAAAAGTCAAATTTAACAACACACAGGGATCATACTTGGTCATATACCATGAAACATGCAATATTAAAGGAAAATAATTATGTTCTCTCAGTGAAGACTAAAATAAAGAATTTACTTCAAAGGGCACGAGAACGCCTTTGTAGAGGGTATTCAAAATTTTATGTTTCTATGACAAAATCTAAATGATAATAAAAATCTATTTAAATTATTATTGTTGAGGTTTGTGTGATTCTCCATAGTGTGGCATTTAGGCTGTGGGTTGAGAGTTTAAACAAACAAGCAATTAGTTGAGTTAAAAATGGGGGTAAGAGTTTGCTGGCACATCCTGATTGTAACTCCTGCACAGAGTGTGAATGTGTGAGAGTCTGCTTGTGGTGTTTGATGTCGGGTGGTGGCTGGTGCTCCAGCAAAACTCCTGATCCCTGTGGAACGGCGTTTGATCTGGGCCCGCGCTCCCTTGCGTTGCATCAACCTGCTCAAGTTCAGAGATGTAAGAGCCCCATATCAGAGAGCAAAAGAGGTAATCTGCCCTTTGATCTGCTATGTAAAATGTGCTCAAAGTGCGTAGAGCAGTCAGTATTAGGAAGGATTGTGAAGATTTTTAGTATTAAAAAAAAATATATATATATATATATACATACAGCTAAATATCCTGACACCTCCACTTTTTAATGTTGGATAAGCGAGCCAATATGTAAAGATGATATTTTTGTTCGTCTCTCAAATCAGCAGATTAAAGACCGTGTAGCATTGCTTAAAAGATGTTTTAAAGACATATTATACTAGAAAGTTACATCAAAACAGTCTCTTGAGGGGAAAAAAGTGCACAGAGGTTTGTGTATAAAGATTTCAACATTTACTGATCCAAAATATGCATATAAGAGTGTCAATGCTTTCCAAAGTAGGGCTGCTGTTCTAGCTTCATTTTTAATTGCCATCAGTCTTTATGAAAATAAAGAAAATAGTTGGCATTTCTGTTATTTGTGCTTCCTGATCAAGAGCTTATAGCTTCAGCATTCACACAAAAATTAGTCTCAAAATATTCTATTAAACTTCTGAAAACTCCCAAAAGTGGGATAATGTTTTGAAATTTAATCTGCAGCATTGATGAAAACAAGAGCTAACACACACATTATCTTACATATATAAATTAAGTAAATACATGGAAACTTATGAACACTTAATGCTAGTCCTTGGCCACACCTAAACTTATCAGCGTATATTTTAACAGACTTAATCTACAACAAAACTACTGAAAAACCCATTCAGTCGGAGAATTTATGTCAGGTTTAATTTTAAGGAGTGTTATTACGGATTTTTATTTCTCCTAAAAATTCCAGTTGCATTAGAACAAGAGATAAAATGTTCTGTTTGGTTATGTAAATATTCAAATTAGCTCTGAAAGATAGAAATATAGTGGTGGGCTTAACCAAAACAAAAAAGACATAATGCTTCTGGGCAAAGTGTTAAATTTATAGGCTTTCATAATAAAGAACTTAAAGTTTGGTTAAATATCTGCTGCCAATTTTTTTTCCTTCACTGCTTTTGATGGTACTTTAGATAAGAAATCAAGTGATCTTACAGGATAGACCACCATAAAATAATAATTGCAGAAGGAAAATTATGTATGTATATTTTTTTGTAGAAATAAAAATCTGAAAAGTGTATGTGCATTTGCATTCAAGCCCTTTGACTCTAATATGCAAAGTAACCGACTGCCTTCTTACGTCCCCTAATTAGTAAACAGAGTTAACCTGTGCTTAATTTAACTTCCTATAGACCCAGCTGTTCTGCAAAGGCTTCTGCGAATGGTCTCCAGCAACGGTTTGCTGGAGACCATTAAACCAACAGCTTCGTGAAGACCAATGAATACAGCAGATGGGTGGGGAATAAAGTTGAACAGGAATTTAAAGCAGAGTTAGGACACGAAAGAATATTCCCAACTTTGAACAGCTGTTCAGTTCGTCATCTGAAAACAGAAGCTGTAGGGCTCCCAACTCAGAGAAACATGGCCATCCTCCATCCACCTAAACTGACAGGCACTGCAAGCAGCTCAGAGGTTTATGATAACTCTGAAGGAGCTGCAGAGCTCAGGTGAAAAAATAATCAGTTGACATGACAACAAGTGCTCATGAAACCGATAAATCCGGCAATGATGGAAGAGCGGCAAGATCAAAACCCTTGTTAAAAGTAAGCAAGGTGTAATCTGGTTTGCTATACACTACACAATACTTGAGATAAATAATTTTCACTATGAAACACAGTAGTAGTAGTACCATACTGTGGGAATGCTGATCTTCAGCAGGATGGACAGCGTTAAAAACAGGGCACGACTGCAACAGAATTTATTAAATTTATTATAAGACATGAAGCTTGGAGAGAGGTTCATTTTCTTATAGAAATATGACCATAAAACACAACCAGAGCTACATAGTGCCATACAATCCCAGTAGAGTAAATGTAGTTTGATGCTACTTTTGAGAGGGAAATTAAAAACTGTTGTATATACAAAATTCTAATGTCAGAGTGATATGTTATTACCAAAAGAAAATCTCCTAAATTGACCGACCTCAAGTATTCAATTACTTACCTAACTCCTAACTCACCTCTAACAAAAATACTTAATTGGTTGGATATGTGTACAGTAGTTCAACAGCTTCATATTGTTTACTAAATTATATTGGTGATATTTTTAGACAATTGTGTCGCTTTCAGTTCGGAAATTGGCTTTGTTTTTGTGGGTGTGTGATCATCAATCACTTACAGATCTACACTCCCACCATCTTCTTCTCAAGTCAGCAGAATGTGGGTTTACGTTTAGACTGTAAACTCTTCCTGTACTGCCCCCCACCTTCTCCCCAGAAAGGTATTTGCACGTCAGCCTAAATGTATTAATGCTCTACGGCGATGAAAACAGGGGGGAAGTCTGATGGGGTTTCTTTCTGTTTGTCACTATCCTGTGATGTGCATGCAGTCTTCCTGCCTGTGGCTTCATTCTTATTCCACCCACCATCATCTGCCAGAGATTTCAGCAAGCTGGGTGTGTAGGGTGGAGCAGGAAGAGATAAGAACTGGGAGAAGGAGGGACTGCGGGCATGGGGTGAAAAACAAAAGGGGTCGGAATAGGAAGAGAGAGAAAAAGGAAGAGAGATCTGCCCCTGAGCTTGTTTGGAGCTTTGTTTAACTTTCACATGCTCCTCTCTTTTCAACCCGCGCCAACTTGATCTACAACAACAACAACAAAAAGTTCTGAACCAGGTTGAACTTCAATGCTTCACATCAGAGCGGCTTTTGTTATTGTGAGACTGCTTAAAACAAATAGAGGACAAATTGAAATGGTATAGGATTGGGCCAAATATCATTAGCAATTTACCTGTGGAGTAATGATGGCAACATATAAACAGGATTCTCAGTATCATCAAAGCAAAACTCTATGAATAAGACATCCAACAAGTCAACAACCTCATAGGAAGCTGCTTACATTCTTACTGTGCATTATGCCGTTCACATGCTTGCAATGTGCAACAAATAGTAAAACACATTTTTAAAATTGCAGTTCTTAATCAGTTTCTTTTGTTTTAATATTGTCATATTAAGTGCTGGCAAAGACTTTGTCATCCTACTCAGTGCTTGATTCACTATCAAAGGTAGATGAATGTAAAAATCAAGGTAAGAAACAGAAATTGTGTAAAAAAAATACACCAGTTACATGGCAACTAAATCAAACTCAGTCCTGAAACAAGATAGTCTGCCATAAAATTACAACTTGTTTAAGAAAACAGTATTACAAAAAGTGTGTAAAATGGGTTCATTCACAATCCATCAAATGATGCTGGAGAAACATTTTTTTTTTATTTCTTCTGCATCAGTTTTGTCTTTCACCAAGAAAAACAAAAAGTCCCCTAACATCTTCATCAGAAACATATATATGAAAGATTCTGGAAAATCCTCTTGAAGATAATCGCTATTTATTTGTGAAAAAACACAGAAGGTGTTCATATTTACCATTGTTTGTGGACAGTTCAGAACCATGGGCATTGTTGTAGAGAGCCTGACAATAAGGCACTGTAGTGTAAAATTGTGAGCTTTCCTACGATTTAGCTATCATTGCCTACTCAGTCTCAGTTTCTTCAAAAATAAAAATATATTAACAGCAAAAACATCAAGCACACTTGATGGGACTTTTAAAATCCCTGATGGATTTCACAAAGTTCAAAAAAGCCTTTAAGAAACATTAGGGGTTCATGGACAGCACAGAGCTCATACTTTTTATAAATTTTGGAAGGAATTCCACTATTAAACTCCGGTAGCCTTGACCAAACTACTCTCTGCAACTCCTTCATTCTCAATGACCTTCTAACTACGTCTGTATTTCATTGTAGTAGCCTCAGGCTCAGATAAAACACAAGTCAAATTTCTGAATGAAAATCACACTTAAAAACAACACAAAACACAAGCGATATGATAGCATGTAGATTTTTAGAGGAGAAAATGAGAAACAGACTTCCTTTGAAAAAAGAAATTAAAGCGTTCACTTTCTTTTTGCCACTTTGCTTCTGTATTTTTTGAAAGCACTGATTTTTTTTTTTTATTAATGCATTTGCTGATGTTACATTTGTAATTATTTTGTTGTAATTTGAGATTAGCTTAGTTTAGAGCATATAACAGCAAAATGTTTCTTTTCTGACTTGATTATACTCTTTTCTTTAAAATTTCTTTAAAACGGAAATTCCCATAAGGCACGTGGAACAAGATTAATGACAACAACTGTGATAATATCTCTAATGAATCGAAACATTGTCGTTTTTAAGTTGGAAGAGCAAACATCTTGCCTAAGGGTTCACACATGGCGGCTGTCACATTTAATACAGAGACAAACACTAACAAACATCCATGTCTTACTTGTCACGAACTTGAAATTTGGATTCTTTGATCATGTAAAAGAACAGCATTAGACAGCTTAACTAGTGTCTTTTACTTTTTTCTCATAATTTAATTTAAAAAGAAGACTGCACAGTAAGACATTTAAGCTAAATGTTACATTTCATAAAGTTAAACTGCAAGTATTGTGGCATAAGACAAGAGTATTGTCAGCTAAAGGAAGCTAGCTGACAGGTTATCTACAGCAAGCTTTAATGTTCCCAGCTTGTCCACCTGTCCACGTGTCCTTGGGCAAGACACAGAGCCTCAAGATGCTCCAGATGGCAGTGGATCACTTTGCATGGCGACGCTCCTGACATCAGTGTAAGTGTTTGTGTGTAAATAAGTGATCACAGTGTGGAGAGGATTTCTCCACAACGTTATCCTTGATCTATCTGATCTGCACCTTTCATAGTTTTAAGGATTTTTAATGTCCAGTGACATTTTGTAACAAACCTTTCAGGTCTTCACAGAACAGCTTACATAACAGCTCACATTACATACAGGTAAACTTTCTTTAGGTACTTTCTGAACTAAACTGCTTGCACTGGATTTTAATAAAGGGAATTGATTTAAAGGGGACTTTTTAGATTTTTATTTGTCATAAATTTAGAAAACCATGTATTGTTTTCCTTCGATTTCATCATTATGTGCTACTTTGTGTTGGTCTATCACTATCCTAATAAAATACAGTAAAGTTTGTGGTTATAATTTAACAGAATACAGGAAACTTAGGGGCCTGGATACTTTCTTGAGGCAATTTGCCTAAATCATCACACTATCCTTTCAATGCAAATACAACTTTTTATGAAATAAGAGTGAAGAAATGCTGAAATATTTATATTAGCCAGTGATGTTCAGTTATTATCCCTGTGTCATTCCTTATCAAGTTTTTTAGAATCATTTCATAGCATCTCTACTCACAACATAGTAGCCGTCAGGGATTTTGGCGAGTGAGCTAACTACTCCGACTGCAGAAATGGGGTCCAGCTTGTTGCTCTCTTCAGACATGTTGGAGATCTGTTAGAAAAGCAAAGAAGCATCAAAATGCAATAAAACACTTTTTTTTTTCTGTCACAGGCAAACCTTTTTTTAAATCACATACATTTATAAGAAAAACTTGCAAATTTAGCAATAAATACAAACCCAAATGTGCAAAAGGTGAAAGAAAATGACAATTACATCCTTTACAATGCTGACCTGCAGGAGGAACGGGGGGGTTTCTTAGTCTAAAATGGCTACATTATTGACTTCTTGATGAGGCCTATTAGGCTCTTGAAGAAAAAGCGGCCGCCTAATCCGGGATCAAATGACAAGTGAGACCAGTGACAAAACAGCATTCGGAGACCACCGTCTGACTTCACCAAATCGCAGATTAGGGGGGAGCGATCACATATTTTCAAGGAAGTCCCGATCAATTGCTATCTATTTCTGTCTAAGGGAATTTTTGCCTAATGGATATGCAAGCCTTTTTACTGGGTAAGTGGCTTTGCAAAGGTTCTCTTATGCAGTTTTATTAGATTAGGTCTAAAGCATTCTTGCAGTAACTGACAAAGTTGCAGCATTCAATCTTTATATTTACAAAATCCATTGCAATTAAGCTGATCAAATTAGAGGATTTACTCCAGAAACATGCTGTCTCGTTAACAAATGCTAGATAGCTGTACTTATTCAAATGAAACCAAATGGCCATTTAGCCAATGGGGTGAAAGATATCTTTATAACATTAATTTGTTCAAATTAGTTATTTTTTTCTACCAACCCAAATCAGTGCACAAAGACTAAAAAAAACCCCAGTTAAATTATACAAAAATAAGAAACTTAATCCCCTCTCCTCATGTTATAGAAGTGTCAATAAAATTGCCATATGTCTAAAGTGGAGCTTTTAGCAAGATAACTGTTCGGTCTAGGAAACCCTCCATATTAATATAAATGTTTTTAGTGAATAAACTTGCAATTAAAGATGCAGTGTAAATAATATTACAATTTGTTATTATTTGATCAAACTGATTGTGTAAGTATTTGATTAACATTTTCATTCTGGTCATATCCAGACCAGATATGACCATACAGTTAGATCTCAGTAAGTTTATGTTTATGTTCAGGCAGTTGAAACCCTGGATGATTTAAAAGTATAGCTGTGAAAGTTTACTGACAAAACAGTACAATAATAATGACTATTCTAGGAGGTGTTGCTGCATAGTTTGACTGAAACTCCAGTCAATAGATTAATAGCACTAAGAAATGTAGTTGTCAGAAGTATATCTGGTTTAGTGAAGCTTCTTGGCCACACTTTGCACCCCTCCTATCATTTATTGATTCCATCCTAATGACGCCCCTAGCTTTTATTGTGGCGTGTATTATTTACCAGCTCAAGCCTGAAAAACTGTTAGCTACATGTTAAAAACAATACAGAAATTTAATACAATAATAAGTTACACAGAACATATAGCTGCAGTAATTATGTCCATGTATTGAACAGACATGCGAGTATAGTGTTCATTCAGTTTCCTAAAGATGTAGCAAGTCCACCAACGTCCATAGTCTAAGGTTATTTCCACGTGCACCTGTGACTCAAACACAAAGGTGAGGCTAAACACCCGATGTAATCCTGGCTATTGTATTTTTACCTTTTTACGTGAAAATGTCTGTTATTTGCCTCTTCAGCTCGACGTTGCCTCCGTGTTACGAAGCTTCAACACTTCCGGGTGTCGCATATGGGTAATAATTAACCTAAAAGTCCACAGAATGACATCACAAATATCTGCCGTCCGGTACAAAGTCTCTTTATCTATGTATCTTCATTACTCACCAAAAACTAGAAAAAAATAGTTAACGGTTCAGTTTGCTTTGTTAACTTCTTGGAGGCTTTATTTCTTTGCCATAATTTATCCAGCCTAATTAGTTGTGTAACTACATTTGCGGCTGTCTTGCACTTTGACTCTCATAGATGCATCCACGGGTCGGGGCCTCCTGACAGCTCCGTGTCTCTCTAAAAGTTATCACATGTCGTTGCTGTAATCAGATAAAAGTAAGACAGGGCAATGTATTTACTTAAGCCCTTACATTATTAGCTAAGTCGTGCATCTCCCTGAGCGCAGAAGTTAAAAGCCTCTTTGTGGGCTTTCTAAAAGACCAGCAGGCAACAGATGCTTCCCCATCATCAGGTTTATTATTTCTACCATCTCTACACCAATGACACCATCTTTCAGTTAATTAAAACCTGAGATTTGCTGCTCTGTTCTGTTACATGGCGCCATATGTCGGTGGATTGTTTCTTCTGGGGCTAAACACTGACAGCTGAACTTCTTTACATTTCTGATAATGTTTTTTCTTTTTTTTTCCACTTTTTTTTTTTACTCAATGCATACGTTTCAGGAAAAAAACAAACATACATGTTTGTTTTAGATACTGAAGGCAGGGGATCCACATAGAATCAGCCATACTTTTTATAGACAGACAGACAGACAGACAGACAGACAGACAGATAGACAGATAGATAGATAGATAGATAGATAGATAGATAGATAGATAGATAGATAGATAGATAGATAGATAGATAGATAGATA
>CAEGAE010041748.1:0-21980 GCA_903067095.1 Girardinus metallicus
CCACTCTTTCAGACGTGTGCTCTTCCGATCCCTCTGCCAATGAGATTTTTTTTTTTTTTTTTTTTCAGAGCCAAACAAAATACTTGACATGGAAAATTATTATTATTATTCAGGGTGTTCGCACATCGTTAAGACCTTAAAAAGTCTTATGCTCATGTGTCTGAAATAAGACGTTAAAAATTTGTAAGTTGGCCTTAAATCACTGATCACAGGTCTGACATTTTGTTGCGACAGGAACAGCAGCAGATTTGTTAAGACAATAATTTAGCCTCAAGCTAAAGTATTCCTGTAAAAACCTAAAACTACGGCGACCAGCTGCTATCCTGGGTTTTCTTTTAAGACATGATTTAAACACTAAAGTGGGATTGTCCAACTAAATTCTAGTCAGAAATTCATACCAAAATCAAATGAGGTGGATTAGCGGTGCTTGCCAAGAACTGATTGTGTCATCCAGGACACGTTGCTGTGGAATATCATCTCTTTTGTCTAGACATGGAGCCGTTAGTGTGTCATTACAGTCATGAGAAAGTCGAACAGTAACAGCATTCAGTCAGAAGCCTCTTCAGATTTGTTGTAAGATTGACTGCTACTGGAAATCCTCCCTGCCCCAAAATGACAACTCTTTGAAGATACTAGTATGATGCTAGTATGCTGCCAGCTCAATGATGGGCTGATTTATTTTTTACATAAAGGATGTAAGTCTGTTACTTTAATACAAAAGCTTCATAAATACAACTTAAAATACAAGACTTATTTCTTTACACAGGCTATAACACCATGTAGCATAGTAGCATCTCCCTTGTTTCTCCTGTTTTTTTTGTGTTTTCTCTTTCTTGTGATGAAGTTTTCACTGTAAAGTCCTTTGGTCATTTTAGTTGTTTGTTATTAAGCACCATATAAGTCAATAAATCAGTCAATAGTGGAAAATGGGAGAAACCGACTGTCAAAAGATAATACAATGAAATCTTGAAATTTAGAGGTTTTTAATCAAAACATCCAGATCTTAAGTTATTTTTAAAGGAGACTAAGAAATGTACAGCAAATTAAGAATGAAACGTCCACATGCTTTTCATCTTCCTGATAGAAAACCAAGGTAAGAAAAACCCCAAGAAATGAAAAAAAAATATACTTAAATAAATTATCTATTAGCATTACTAAAATCTGAAGCCAGCTGTTAGTCTTTCCACCTTATAAAAAGGCCCAGAAAACAGGGAGAATTTCAGCATCAGGGAGAAAATGAGGCACCTGGGAACAGCAGATCCGACTGCAGATTTTCCCTCGCCGTCACCTCCTAAATAGTTCAGGAGTTATGTGCAAAAGTTGTGCGGGATAATGTCTGGTGACAGAGACTTGTTGTCACATTTTTCATCCCCTACTATCCAGTCCTATTGCATTCAGATCACACCTCTTCAGGCAGATAACTATTTCCTCAGGATTAATGTCCCAATTTCTGCATCCCCCAACACATCACAGTTAATGACCTTGATTTAAATCACAAGATGGTTTGTAGGAACTCATATTACTTCCAAACGAGAAAATAGATCAGCCTTTAGGTGCTGTTTTTTTTTTTTTTTTTTTTGGCTGGCTTTTTTGCAACACAACTGAGGCCCTGCAGCTATCAGTGAGATAGGCTGTGGCCTCCACTCTCAGCTTGATTGATTCTGTGCTGCTTCACAAAACTGAGATATGTCACTCTTGTTTATACCGCTGCTCACTTCTCTGATGCTTTTCATATTTCTTGATTTGAATCCACAAAGTCGAGTCATCCCTTACCTCGAACGCACTGCGCCATGAAACGTCCCATGAAAAAGCATTTGCCCCATTTGTCACATTTAAGTGTTATGGATCATCAAAGGTATTTTTGATAATCCAAATATGTCCATAAGAAGGATCATCTATAATTCTGCATGTAGCCAGTGACAGAATATATGACAGAAACTATTATTGACATGTCAGAAATTATTTTTAGAGCGTTATGATTAATGAAATTAACTGCAAGCCCTAGCAAAATTATATCAAGCATAATTACAAGCATGTTGGGAATGTTGGGTAACAGAATTTTAAGTCTAGAGATGCTAGACTTGTACACTGTTAAAAAAAAGAAGAAAAAAAGGTTTCAGAAGGGCACACTTTTTGGTCCAGAGGAAAAGGGGCAGGTGCTCTGCCAGTCACTAGTGGCCATCTCTGCATGTCTTTGCTATGGAGAAACTTTACAGAACCAGATTGGAGGGTTTTCAAGCATGAATCGCCATTTAGAATAATGATACATCATCTCAATCACATTGAGGTCCAGACTTTGATTAAGCCACTCCAAAACCTTGATTGTTTTGAGCCACACAGAGGTTGGACAAACTGGTTTTCTTTGGATCATCACCCGATAAGATAAGATACAGTACAATATGATATGATACGATAATTTATTAATTTCCCATAGGAGAAATTTGTCTATTAAATAGGGGCAAGGTTGCAATACAACAATACAAGTAAAAGCAATACTTCAAAAAAGACAACAACCATACATACATACATACTTCATGTATTTTGCCACCATACATGAAGTAACATCAATACAAACAATGGAAAATACATAAAAACACAAACGTCAGATCAGCAGTACAGCCAAATCTTAGGTTGTTGTCAAGATGCATCCAACCTGATAGTTGGACATTCTTCTTAAAGACTTTCAATGTAAACATGTAAAGGTTTGGGAAAATTCAAGGAGAGTGGTTACTTTTGAGATGATTTTATTTTAGTATTTTTGTGTTAAAGTTGAAAAATTTGTGGTGTTCCTTTGTCTTGCTGTCAATATTCTCTTCTGCTTGGAACAAGGGGGACATTCACTTTTTCAGCAGAACTAGACTGGTGTCTCAGTCATCAGGTTGAATGTCGCCCCGTCTCACCGAGTTGTTTTCTTTAGAAAAAGTGACATTTTGGCACCCCTGACCTTTAGAGGAAGGGAACACCACAGGGTCAGTGTTACATGAGGCTACTGCAGTTGATTGGCTGTGGTGCACAAAACCTTTTTTCCCCCCACCACCTGCTCTGACAGACTTTTGAGGTTGGTCAGTTTGAAAAACTTTTGATGGATTGAAGGTTTGTTGGTTTCTGTTTAGAATTCTGTTACAAATCACTGACGTAATGTGTCACTATGCCATCGTTTAAAGTTTTACTGTCTAGATGTCAGAGGGTCTTGATCAATGGTTTTTCAGACCCAAACAGGTTTCTTAAGTGTTTCTTTGGGCATGAGTAGGCATTGGCTTTCATAAGTACCTCACTGTACTGCAACATTAACCAAAGTACAACACCTTCATGAAATGCATAGCATTTTCACTGCAAAGACACAAAATCTTATCTTAAGCATTTTTGGTCTAGTTTCTAGTGCAAATATCCCAGTACATGTGAAATAAGACAAAACTAACTTTAATTAACTTGTCAGCAAGAAACAGGAGCTTGTTTAAGTCAACAATTCCTTAACATTGTTGAAAAAGTATTATTGTTTCACTTATGCCATGAGGAAAATGTCTTCTTATAAGTGAAATAATCTATCAGTGGAGTTAGTACTTTTTCCATCAATAATAATAATTTTTGAATTAATACAAACATCTACTGAAAAGTTACTTGTGGGTTAGTTTGATGTCATTTCAAGTGTACCACAATATTTGCACTCGAAACTAGACCCAAATTAATTGGTACAATTTTGTGTTTTTGCAGTGGTTAATTGGTTTTATGGCACAACATTTAGTGACTATCCATTCTTTTGTGATCATAAATGATCATAAATGACCAAACTGGTTGTTGTTCACAAGGAAAAAGTGTTGTATTACTGTTTTATTGTCTGTAGCAACAGGTGGGGGAAGGGCAGGACAGCTGTCCATTAGCATTTTTTCTGGACTTTATGCCAGCAAATGTGAAAAGTTTAACAGTGATTGTATCTAGCCAAAACAGTAGATGGCACACATCGGTGTTTGTGGGGAAAATGGAAGATAAAAACAGTAAAGTCAGACCAAAATAACTATCTTCCACAGAAATATGGAAATCATATCTGTAGTGAACAGAAAGGAAAATATCTAGTGAAAATCTGTCATGTTAGTGGGAGAAATGATCTCTCTTGGTCATCTGCTGAATGCCAAGTTTTCAGCTAATCACTCTTTGGGAGTCACCTTGTTGTTGGTACTTAAGCACTGCTCTCCAATTCTGACGAGCTGTTTTCTGTTTTCATAGGTTTGACGAAATAAATGACAACAATCTGTGTCTCCGTGACAAAGTGCAGTAAAGAAAATGCCTGAAGACACGATTTAAAATGGGTTCCTCGCTATTCGTGTTCAAGAATCAAACACAATATTGTGGAAACATACGTTTGACAGTCACATGGAAAACAGGAGGAATAATCATAGTTTTTTAGGTGCATTCTATTATACAATTTAACAAGTTGCCCACACTGCCAATTAAAAACAACAAGCAGAAGATGAAAACGTGACATGATTGAAGTCTGCACACACAACTAGATGCTAAAATACTATTTTAGACCTTAGAATATACCAAAAAATAAACTACAAAAACACCCTGGAGTGTTTTTGTCAAAGTTGTTAAGTAGACACTTTACTGACACTTTACCCAACGAAATCATAAAATTCAAAATTCTAATCTATTTCATTTGGCCAGTCTGGCTGGATGTTTCTGGCTTTTTGTGGTGCTACCTCTTTGTTTTCTGCTAACCGTGATTTTACTCTGTGCCACAGGGTTTTTTTTTTTTTTCTGCTAGTTTGTGGAAGAGTTTTGCTTTTACATTCGATGAATCAAAGGGCCAACCACAATTATTGAGCTTCTACTGACAGCAAATGAAACTGCTCTACTTTTAGCCCTAACAATGTATAAAATGCTATTACATATACATATGCAGTGGCAGGCACCACTAACTAAAAAGTTAGCAGCACTAACCCTATAACACTAAACATAAACATTAGTTCCACTAAAGGTAAAACCCTGAACCAACATAGTACACGGTGGAAGCTAGTGCTAAAACGCTAAATCCATTCATACTGCTTATTTATTACATAGTTGTTTGATTGCTCAATAAAGTTTCTGTAGAAAAAGAAATAGAGAATGTAAGGAGAGGAAACAGAACTGCTGCATAAACAGTTTTCACCCATTTCCAAAGAAGAGCATGAAAACAAACATTTAATTACATATATTAAGAATTCAACAACCACAACTGTTAACACAAGTTAAGGTTTTGGTTTCCCTTACTCAAACTAAAAGTTTACAAAATAGCCAAGTAACTTAGCAATTTAGATATTATCTTGAAAAATTAATTTAGGGGAAGCTAAGTGCGCTAATTGTTTTCAAAGTTGGCAAAACATGCTAAACGGAAAATTAGCTCTGCTTTTAGCACACTGGCGGATTGGTGGAAGTCTGCCCACCATTTTACAATAGTTTACAATTAAACTGATCCAACTACTGTCCTATTTGGGACCACAACAACTTCTGGAATGCTTTGTGATGTTAAACGTACCGCTAGGCCTGCTGAAACTGTTGCACTCTGGTCTTTAAGAAATGGCACCTACTCTTCACTGTCTTCATTTTTATGCAGAATAAAGTTCTTCATAGTAATTTTCACCGGGGAATTGTTAGTCGAAACCAAAAACTATAATTAAACTACTATAATTAAGAGAGTGAAACATTTCATATGGGAAAGACTTCTGGTTTTCTTTTAACAAGTTGAAGTTTGTCCAATAGCTGTCAAGAAGCCAAAGTCACATGACCCACTTCCTTCTGTAGAACATGTCAAAAATGATTTTACTGCGTATTACTGTATGATCCCCATGGAAAAAGTTTGCTTTCAGACGTTATTGTTTTCTTTAGTCTTATTTTTGTTTAGTTTTTTTTTTAATCATTATTGTTATTATTTGTCTGCTTGCCACATTGCTACTGCTCCAACGGTTTCCACTGAGTAGGATCAATGAAAATTAACAAACGTGTCTTTGGGGGACATAATATGCAATTAAAGTAGCAATAACGACGATGAAGGTCAAATTATACAAAATTACTTCAAATCAAAGCTTTTAACACCCTTAGCAGAAAAGTGAACTTTAATTAGAAATATGAGGTGTGTATCCCCTCAAGGGTTTCTTGGACTTGGCAGGTTGCAGGTTGTGTTGCAAGGCCGAACGTTTGTGCCTGTGCAGAACAAACAGACAAGAGTTTTAATTGCACTGGCAGACCTTATGGCATTCATGTCAATTAGAAAAATGACTTACAATAATCAAACGCGAGAACTGCACGCCAGCTGTGTGCCAGGAAAATCCCGAACACAGCAATACTGTAAACTCATTGTCTTGCTTGAGAAATCAATTTGTGCCGATTTTTATCTCGGAGACATGGTGCGTTACCATGCTGGACTCCCATCAGCCTTAGCTACAAGGAAGGATGGATCCATGGCTCTCATGTTGTATATGCAATATTCTGACCAGTTTTAGTTCAGATTTTGTTATTTAGTTTTGTTTTCACATGTCCTGTTGTGGCACTGCATGATTCAGGATTCACTGTTTACAGATCCTGATCGCCTTGGTTAAATCAAGGTTTTATCTGGCATCAAAGTCAGTAAGGAAGAACATACAGTATAATAACCTGGCTAAAGGAGAAGTGTTGCTCCTAGGCAAAGCGTACATGGAAGGCCATGACCAAGTGGCTGGAATAGTTTACCAGAAAATCTGTAGAGTATGGACTGTAGAACATCACGTTCTGTAAGGGCGACTTTAAAAATTGGCACCAAAACAAAGCAGAGAAGACTCACTGCTGCCACTAAGCTCTGCCGTGTGTGAACATTAAAGGGGCAGCATGATATAAAATAATACTTTTTGAGTTTTACATCATGTTACAATGTTATTCCCTCATCAAAAACATACCTGGATTGTTGCTTTGATTTCTCAATGTGCATTTGAGATATACTTTAATCTCCCATGGCAACCATTCAGCTGTGCAAAACACTCTCAGGAGAGTGTGCGAGCGCCGCCTTCGAGGACAAAGATCCTCTTCTGACCTGCAGCTTCCACATTACAGATTGTGACTCTCCGACTCAGCTCCTTCAGACTAGCCAGCATTAGCAAACACCTGGTGGAACTGCTGAACTCATTATATGAGCCACTTCTCAGTGCAACACTGGTAAAAACTTTGTTGATGGGTTAATAGAGGAACCATGTTGGGATGACTTCCTGAAGGTGGAGTTTCAGAAACAGCAGAAATTTCTTAAAGAAACAGGCCCAATTTCAAAGTCCTAAAATACAAAGTTAAATTTCTTCTTAGTCATACTTGATATATATTTAGCTTTTTATAACAACTGATAATAACATTGTTACTATCAGGTGCAACAATGTTACAAGTGCTGTAAAATGACACTATGTGACTTGAAAATTTATAATACTGCCCCTTTAAGTTTTCTCCTGCAGATGTTACTTTAATTATTTAAAAAAAAAAATATCTCCTGTCAGCTCTGGACTTACCATTGTTTTAAGTTTTAGAACATGATCAAATTGAATTAATTTCAGCAAGCTGTCTCAGTTTGATGGGTGCAAACCAATTGACCCATCTTATTCATCCAGGGCTTCTAAGCACAGCACTGGCAGCCACAGTGTCCACAGAGATGTGCTATTACAGATCATTTCCATATGCTCCAAGTTTGTGATGATGTTTTCATTTCATTAAACACGGTGAGAATTGGGACCTTTACATTTTGGCTGGGGTTTGCATACTGACACATATGAAGGTCTTGACGGACAATGCAATTAACAGACTTGAGAGTGCAAGCTGCAAAGAATCCTCATTAATTGTGTAAAGTAGGTTTCTGTGCATAAGGAGTGTCAGCAGAGCTTCGTGAGCGGTAGAAATGTTCGATAATTGGCTCTTTAATCTAAGGTTAGAGCACTTTAAAGGCCTTAAATTGACCTCTTCTCCTGTCAGAGAATATCTGAAGTGCCGAAAATAATTAGGGCATTGCTGATTGTTATGGAAACCCTTTGCCACACTGTGGCTAAAAAGACAGTAGGGAAGATGCCCAATGAGATTTGGGATGAATGTTAACATAATGAAGCGTATTGTGAAGTGTGATTGGTTTAGAGCCATAATATAAGGTGTTTTTAGGATAGTTATTTGCAAATATTACATTAATATTGACAGAACTACTTTGCTTAAGACAATAAATGAAATCTGATGGTGAGTTCACACTAAACATGTTACGAGCGTCAAAAATGTGTCCGAAACTTCAAGTTCGATGCGTGTCCACTTTGAATCCAGACGCTTGACATTTTGCTCTATATCTAGAGTTTGGCATGTCAGACGCGTCTGGTTCACATTCAAAGTCTATGTGGAGGCGCATCAGAATCTCTCTATCCGTTGTTTTCCGTTGCCAGGGTATTTATCGGAAGCTCTTGACGCGTCAAACATTCAAAACGGAAACCAAACAGTTCAAATCGCACAGCGCTAGACGTGTGAAACGCACCGCAGCGGGACCCCGACGCGCCTCCACATAGACTCTGAATGTAAACCAGACATGCCTAACGCTCAAAACGCATTTGGTGAAGGCACCATGAAGCCAATCAGAGCCTACCATACTGAGCTTTGTGTTTGAACTAATAGCATCGTTCGGTTTTGAAATGCAGCATTTTGCATTACGAATGTGACATCCCATATGTAATCTATAGGTTGTAATAGAGTTTCTGGGCGTGGGGGAAAACCCACAGCTAATTAACATATCGGCTTTGTTTGGCTAGTCACAAGCTTTCAGCCAATAAGCTGCAAGTTTTAAAGGAGCACATGGCTGGTTACTGGTACCACAATCCAGCACCTCAACACAGATCTGGGCCTGCCCAGGCGTCCGCTGAGGTTCTGTGGTTGTGCTTATGGTGCTACCACGGTGACCAGGTGGGTCTGGTGTGCGCTACGCTGACTAAAGGCATCTACTATCTGTAGCACCTAAACTAAAATCATTATTTACGTTGGGCTTTCTTCGGACTCGAAGAAAACACGGTCTATCATGATGTATTTTGACGTAGTTTAATTTCACTAAGGTTCAGAATCAAGACAAGACGAGAGCTCACAGATTTACTGGAAAATTGGACAAAACCTAAAAACTTCTAAAAACATATTTCCTACTTAATAAGCCAGGCAAAAGCACACTTTTGTCTGCAAACCTTCCTAGTCACACCAGTTGGCAGTCGATGTTGATGTTGAGAGGTTGGGCTTTTTACAACATAATGTTAACACCTCCAGGTATGGAGGCTCCTTCTGAAACTTTGAGGCCTATTTTCTCACTCATCTTGTTTGCAGTGTGCCACCATTCAAACGGCCACATCTTCTGCATTTTATTTTATTTCTTTTTGATTGACATGATGAGAAAGTTTAAACAACTCAGAACACTTCCTTCTAGTTTTGTTGTAGCCATTAAATCATTATTATGGACTTTCCTGTCGTCTTTAAACCCCTTCAAAACACCTCAACAGTTACTTGTTTTTACGTAGAAAACTGTTCAAAATTTTCACTTTTCATCTTTGACCAGGATCAAACATAATTGCCACAGGCCTCCTCTCAGCGCCCGCGCCTTCCTCCCAGCTGTTTGAGGACTTCCACATTGTTCCACGGCGCTGAACGAGGAGCGGTCGGATGTCCTCGTAGCCTCATTCCTCCTGCCAGCGGAGCGTGTCCCAACTGTTGTCAATTTATCAATGTACCCTGCACTAGTGGGCACAGTTTGAGCCACCGTTAGGACAGGCGCCGTCATCCATCATGGCCGAGTCACTTATTCCACCTTGTCGGAGGTGGGGGGAACTAAATGGAGCTTTTGAAGAAATGTAAACAACTCTCAATGGACAACCATGAGGGCCCACATCAACACTCGGGGTACAGCGAGAGTTCAGCCTCCCATTAGCATCCCGGGGCCTCTCGCGCTAACGCTAATGTTTCCCCATATGTCCTGTGATTGTAGAGACAAGTCGACATGCTGCACATGGGCTTAAATGTTGCATTTTTTCTTCAAGGTCTAATTATCATTTTGTCTTGGTTGCATAGAAAGCCGTTCTGTAAGAACAGTGTGTTGTTAAATGTTTCTCTTTTAATAAAAAAAAATAGAGGAAAAAGTGCAAACATGAACAGATTTCCTATTCCTTTTTTGTTTCTTTCTTGGTCCATCTAAATATTTCTAAATTATGAATGAAGCAAGGGTGGAGAAAAACAATCTATGGGAATGGGACTTTGTCCAAAACTCCAACAACAGAGGCATTTATGATTTAAAAGTGCAAATTAATAATGCAACAATAAAATAAAATTATGCATGTGTTCTTTTGCGCGAGAGAACACAGCATCTAGAGCCCCCCCTTTACCCTCCGCTCCGTTTGAGCGTTTGCTTTGCTGAAAGCCGCTTTTGGAGAATTTCATCTTGACAATTATAATCTTATGTGGAGTGCTCTTACCCTGAGGGATGTGCTTCATTCATTTTCATTAGACTGCTACACAATGCAGCCAGAGGTGAGGGGAGCTGGGTTTTAATTAAAAGACAAAAAAAAAAAAAAAAAGGTTGCGTGTGTGTGAGTGTGTGGTAATCAAAGCTGTTAATCAGTCCCCACCAATCAGCAAAGATAATGACAGCAAACAGTAAACAGAACGAGGGGGAAAGGAGTGCAGGCTGATTGACAAAGACGAAGTATAACAGCACAAACGCTGCGATGCTGTTATGCAGCGATCCGACGTTTAATGGTCAGCATAAAGCACTTGAGATGACGTTGTCATGGCACCCAAACTCACCAGAACCATTACTGTTATAACTAACAGGTGTGTTTGCACTCACTAAAATCTCTTCTAGGAAAAACTTAACTTTTGCGTCGAGGTGGGAAAAAATAAATATAAAAAAGCTACATAATTATGTCTATCTAACTTGACAGAGGAAAATTTCTGAAATAATAATTCAACTTTACCAAGAAGCCAGCGTCTCTTTTCATGTGCAGTTCTTCAGAACTTGGCCCAAATTTCTCAGAAGACTGTCTACTGAGCCACGTCACTGCGCTGACTGACGCGTTTCCTCATTGCTGCTAATACGGACGCTAAGGATGCCGTCCTTCATTTTATATTCAAAGTGCCATTTAAAAGAAGAACACTATTAAAAAATTGATCTGTGATGTTTGGTTTGAGCATAAATTTCTGAAGTTCAGTGAGCGCGACATGCCAGAGTTTGCTCATGGACGTGAAGGCTTTCTGATCTCAGAGGAGACCGTTGTTTTCTCTCCATGGTGTAAAACTCAGAGGGGATGAGGTCTGCACAGATCAGTTGCCTTCAATTATGAAAGCATACACACATAAAGTTCTGGCTCCACACTAATTTATTCTGTTTTTGCTTTTTGTTGTTATTGTTGTTGTTTGTTGCTCTTCATTGTTTCAGATCATTAAAATGAAACCAATTTTATTGTCAGAGTAAGATGACTTGAGGACAATACACAAAGCTATTTTCAAATAAGGATTTTATATTTTAAGGGGAAACAGTTGTACAAAACAATGTGGAAAAGTAATTATCGCTGCAGTATTGTTTTATTTAAACTAAATGAGAGTGTTTTTCAAACGTGGATGGTCAACCTATGGGATCTCAGTTGGAGTTAGGTCCAGACTTGGACTGGGCCACTCTAAAATCTATGTTTTAAGCTCATGAAATGATGGCTGGACATTGTCCTTCAGGATTTTCTACTTTCCTGCCAATAAATGCAAACCTTCCAGGTTCTGTAGCAGCAAAGCAGGTGTTAAGAGTTCATTCATTTTTGTCTCTGTGGTCCACCAGGTCCGTTTACCAGTTTCAGGACCCGACCAGAACCCCTGAGTGTAAATTACCTTTGGAAATAATGAGATCTGGTTATATATGAAAACAGGCTTTAATGCCGAAAAATGATCAAATGTTACCAGCCTTACATGTCATACAAATGGAACAGATACAGAGTTACATTCACTGTCCAGCGCTGGGGCCACACTTAGCTCACCTTATGGATGGAACCAAGCGAGGCAAAGATTGTAACGCAAGTTTAGCTTTTTATTCTTCTCTGCAATCTGTTCCCTCATTAAAGGGTAGTCTAATCAGTTTCAGTCTGTTTATGTATGACTGTCGGCAGACATACATAAACATGGTTATAAGCTGCAGCGTGTGCGGGTAAGCAGTTAAAAAAAGCTAAAAGAGACAGAGGAAAAGACAGAATCTACAACACAGGCCCAGAGCAACACGCTACCACCACCGTGCCTCACGACTGGTACGATGTTCTTACTCTGAAGTGAGTTTGATCAGTTCCTTTCAGTTTTTATTGATATCTCAGTGGGAAATTGGTTTATAAAAGGCCTCGTTAATAGTGAAAACAGAGAATGCATCACTCCCTTAGTACATCACATGACAATGATGCACTACTACTCTCAAACGCTAATACACAACAGCACGTAACATAGTGCATTAAAGTGCATTGCGCTCCCCAAATAACAAGAATATAAAATGCGTATTATCTCAAAGGCCTAAAATGTTTTCTAGTCTGGGTAGTGCCGTCTAAGGCAGGGAAGTTAAGCTGAGCAATAGCAGCAGGAATGAAAGAAATCCTGCATGTTCTGAACTTAGGCGTCCTAAAGCGGCGGCCTCAGGGAAGATTTACAATAGAGGCATAACTTCCAAAAGGTTCCTCTTTATAGAGAGGGGCTCTAAGTGTAGTTCACCAGGGTCTGTCAGCCTTACAAAGGACTTTGCAATAATGCTTATTGGAAAATATTGCATTGACAATATCAGTTGTGATGTCTGGCTTTTGTCTTCTTTCCTCTCTTTCTCTTCTCGACTTCCGTTACCCTGACCTTTGACATTTTGGGCAGTCTCCTGCCGGGAGACTCCCTCCAACTAGCTACATTAGCATGTAAAAGGCAAGTTTATGATATGAATATTGCACACACTGATATTGTGATGACTGTATACATATTTGCTTTACAGTGTGCAGTCTTTACTTTGTAATCCTTTCCAGATTTTATTCTCATCAGTTCTGGAATTTCTTGAGATCACGGGATGATTTGTTTCTTTTTGAGATCTTCTAGCCTCATGGTGTCAGACAGATTCTGTTTGAATGATGTCTTAAACCTACATGTCAGATTTTGGGAGCAACATGGAGATATGACTATGTATAGGGGGCTCCAGCCCAGGGGCCCACTTTCTGCTTATTTCGGCCCTGGTCGTATTCCAAAAGTCTTCCATCTGCAACTGACTCAAGGCATTTGATTGTAAATATACATTACACTTTTCACATTGTTATATGAAAAAAATATTTGAAGGCCATGCTACATTTATCTTACACTTAATCATTATTCACTACCTTGTTTTTGGTCTGTCACATAAAATCCCAACAAAATACACTGTGGTTGTAACACAACAAAATGAGAAATTATTCAAGAAATAAAAATATATCAGCATTGGTACTTTGGCCTTCTGTTATAAACATATTTTGTAGATCCAATGTTATTCCTCAAGAGGAAGAAAATTCAGTCGAACGAACATTCAGTCCTTGTTTCTAGCTGGAACAGAATCAGTTTTAGGATCGTTAATTGTGTCTAACGCTCTGAACCCTAACAATAAGCCAACAATTACTAGAATTACCATTGACACAACAGAGAAATTCAAAGTATTGATAAATTGTGGTTCCGTGTCCACTATTGAGAGGTGCATTTTTAAGTGGGAATTCAGTGAAAAGAGAAGACTTTGCCTCTGAGTGAATGAATCAAACAAGGCAGCTAAATAATGGCTCCTTTGTGAAACTGATGGTCATCATTAGGCAGACACGACTTAATGATGCTACACACGATTTTTAGTAGTTGGGTGTATTGTTCCCTGCAGTAACTTACTTCATCATTATGTTGGTGCGATGATGATGATTATAATCTTGCTACGTGTTGATGAATGTTAATAGAACACATTAAGTTGTTAAAGACAATGAGCTGATTTCTAAAAAAAAATTTGTGCACTTAGCTTGCCACAGTATGGGTTGGCGCCATATTAGTTGCCATGGTATGACTTAGCTTGGGAGTTTGCATTGCAACAACAGATATTACTGACACATGTAGTTTGTATTTTCTCAGCTTTAAAATTTATTTTGAAAGCAAAGTTGGTTTTCTTTCATTCTTACAATCTTAATTTTATTAAAATAAGATTGTCAACATAATTTTTTCTGCTCAGCTCAGATATTCTATCCATCCATCCATCCATCCATCCATTTTCTAACACCCTTTGACCCTAGTGGGGTTGGGAGGGCTGCTGGTGCCTATCTCCAGCAAACGTTCCGGGCGAGAGGCGGGGTCACCCTGGACAGGTCGCCAGTCTGTCGCAGGGCAACACAGAGACAGACAGGACTAACAACCATGCACACACACACACACACACACCCCCACACACACACACACGCCTTCAAACCTAGGGAGAATTTAGAGAGACCAATTAACCTAACAGTCATGTTTTTGGACTGTGGGAGGAAGCCGGAGAACCCGGAGAGAACCCATGCATGCAGGGAGAACATGCAAACTCCATGCAGAAAGACCCTGGGCTGGGAATCGAACCCAGGACCTTCTTACTGCAAGGCAACAGTGCTACCAACTGCGCCACTGTGCAGCCATCAGCTCAGATATTAAGGTGATTAAATGTTTCTTCAACAGATAAGATTGCTCAGAAAGTTGAAGTGGGTGTTGTTACCATGCTGACAAGTCGCTGTAGTGGAAGAGACATACCAGGATTTACCAGGATTTACTTGTTTTGTAGTAAGGTATAAAACGTTCTTGCCAGATAGAGCAAGAACGTTTCTCTGCGCCTCGAGTCACGTTTGGCTTTTGTGGGAACGCTGCAGTCGTGTTTTTTTTTTAGGGCAAGAACTTTCAGAAAGTTGATTCCAATCAGCTGAGGATCATAGAAACTATATGCAAGCTTTTGTAATGTATTAATTTAAAAATAAACCGTCATGGCAGTGACTTAAGGACTGGTTTCATTTCTCGTTTTTCTGGTGTTGGTGATGTAAAAAAAATAAAAAATGTAAAGTTTGAGTCTGTATCCATATCTGTATTTCTGGCAAACTCTGTGTGTTTTATCTCTTAAATCTACAAGGCGCTGATCTCAGATGGATATTAGAATTGAACCACTTATATTTTTGTTTTCACGCCCATGGAGAACCGTGGCGTTTGAGATCTTTGTTTTAAAGCCCAGTTTGACTATAGGATGAATTTTCTGGGATGTCTGCTTTGTGGGGAATGGCCAGCTGTCTTAAATCATTTCCATTTCCGAAAAACATTGAGCAAAATCTAAATAATGGATTCAGGAATATTGTGCTTTACAACCCTTCCCAGATTAATCTCTAAAACTCTGCTGGCACTGAGCTGAGAAGACCTGTGTGTTCCTAACCAGCAGTGGTGTATTCAGGTTTACCAGAAGTATTTTACTTATCTATTCAATTCTTTTTTTTTGTTTTTTTTTTGTATTCTTTAGCTGCTATTCATAGTTTCAACTTACTCTTATTTTATATAACAGATTGTCTTGGCTGAGGAGTTACTGATTGTTGTCGTGAGATTGAAGGCGTGATCTTGTTTGCCTATAAAATCATTACTCTGATGAAGAAAACAAATTAAATTTGCAGCCATTCGCACTCCAACCCAGAGCCTTCCCGGAGGAGGGAGGCGGCTTCTCATCGCGCATTAGCACGGTGATTTCTGAACAGAACTTCAGTCTCAACTCCGCGTATTAATTTAAGTGGAGCCACATGTGCACATATGACAAGAATTCTCCATAATGAGATGCATGATGGGGCCGCAAATTCACCCACCCTTCTGAAGAGCCCTGCTGCTGATTAGCTCAGAAGCTCTTGTGAGGTCAACGAAAGTCGTTATATTTGCATCAAAAGCACCGAATCGTTTTTTTTTCTCTCTCTCTCTCTCTGCAGAGCCAAAGCCGTGTGTGAATATGCGCGTCGATGAAAGCGTAAAAAAAAAATTGATTTGTTTAATTGGTGGAGGCTTTCTTTTTTTTTCTTTCTTAAAAAGAAAAAAAAACGACTTTCCCGTTGTAAAACGAACAATAACAACAGAGCGCAACATGGTCTTCATTCGCCGAGAGCGAAGAGAAGCAAGAAAAAGCTATCCCGCTACAAATCCAGACACATTGCACCTCATTCAGATACATTGTTATGGAGGGAATTGAATTCAACATGAAAGTAATTATGTCTATTATATTCAAACAAAATGTTGTAAACCTTTGGCCAAGCTAATCACATCTTCTTTTATTTAGTGCGAAGACTCCGGTCGGCTGTTTTTTTCCCTTCTCTCCCTTTCTTTCATATTTTATATGCTTATTATCAAATTTTCCTTTGAAGGCCGTGATTATTCGCTGTCTGAAAATGAACAATAATTGCTGCCCTACTGCTTAGAAAGTCTGCGAGCCGAAGAATAGAAGAGTGGTCTCTTCAATGGTCAATCAGCAAAGAACCACATTAATCATTATCTTACATTATGGTTCCTTGTTTTGCTCATGAAACATGATTCCCAAAGAATTAAATGTCTTTTAACTCCTCAGGATTTAAAAGACATTATCCCGCGAGATCGTACACTTACTCTAAAACAAAAAATAGAAAATGTGAACAACAAGCATTAAAGTAGAATTTGCAGAAATGAGAGCGCTTTGATCACTTACGTGCGCCTTGAGGAGTCTTGCCTGAGACTCTTTGATGTGATTTCATGCATGAAAGACAGGTCCAATTGGCCCGGGGTCATCCTCAAATTTGCACTCTTTAATCATGTGGTCCATGTCAGGTGTGAGGAAAAGATCATCCCTCGTGTTTTGCAGTGTTTCAAGTTTAACTTTTATTAAGGAAAAGTTTTAAGTTTGTGGTGGTTTTTTAAACATGAAGCCACCCTTTCATTTGGCTTTAGTGTTTTTTGTTGGGTTTTTTTTGCACAAATCACTGAGAGTTGTGAAAGACCTTGCCGGGGACGGAGACAGAATGGGAGGAAAAGCCCAAACAGTTGTTGTGTTAATACCTTCATAAACACTGGGATTGTAGCACCTAATTACCATCAGATGGATGGAACTGAAAGGTCAGTCCCAGTCTTTTTTTAGCCAGAGAGCTTGAACGGCTCTGGGGATTTTAGTGCTGCTTGTCTGTAACTCAGTCCAGCTTTTCAGTCCAAAATTGAGTTTTTCCACGATGGCATTTTTTTTTTCTTTGCTTTGGTGAAAATTTAACAAATGTTCGTTACTTAGCTTAACCCAAGTGTATCCATACACACATACATTGATACATACATACATTGATACATACAGATGTGTATTATAAGCCTGGCGGGCCACCAGGCTTTACTTGCCCTCCCGTCAGGCTCTGTGTTGTTTGGTTATTTTTCCAACGAAGTTTGGTTGGTACCAAGCATTGTGTGGTTCTACAAACAATGGTTGGTAGCAAAGCACACTAGAGTATGCTTATATAGAAATAAAACACCAACCATAATGTCTACAGCTAACCATTTATATTTTTACAGCGTTATTACACAGCAGTGACAGTAACTGCATTTCCATAAACCATAAAATTGCACAAATTTAAAGTACAAAAATGAATTTGCTCAATGGAAACATGCCACTTTTTGAAAAAACTCAGTATAGATATAGACAAAGATTTAGTGGAAACACAGCTAGTGACAGTGAAGGCAGGTTAGGCTTATAGTCGATGTATTGAACTGGGCGCGATGGAGTGCGCACCAATTGCACCGTCCCTGCACCAGCCCCTTGGCCTGACACTCTATCTATTATTTCCATAATTACGATGCCTGCTCATGCACCTCTGAATTGTTGTAACTTTTAACATTTTTCAACACAAAAACATGGTGGTGTCTGGTTTGTAGTGCTCCTATCACAGAGTGTAGCAGGTTTTCTGGTGGATACCCTGGATGTTGGTCACAGAGATCACAGTTCTTAGAACAGATCCCTCTCCACCTTGTGCTAGCTGCTTAGGGGATCTGGTGGCGTTCCCCTGCCAGAAAGGTTATATAGTCGCCTCCATCGTGTTCTCAAACTGCCCCCAGGATCTACCCCTTTAAATCAAGGCTTAGAGCCTTGATTTAAAGGGTTTTAGCGTTGCCTTTATCTAGTAGTAAATGGAACATTGATCAGTATATTTCACATATATGCATCTCTATTCTTAGTTTTGCCAAATGTCTTGGTAAATCGTCTCATCTCGTTCTCCTCAGTAGTGTACCGTCTGGTCTGCTGAGCTCGGCGTGTCCTTGGTGGGGTTCTTTGGACTTTCTGTCTCAGAAACAGTGACTCTCAGTGTGTGTTTAAGAAGATCCCAAGGTCACATCTCCTGCACCACATTTTACCAAGAAACACTGAGAGAAACAGATTGCACCCTGCCTGAGTAACGTGTGTAGCCTCGCTAATCACTGTCATTCTTCTGCTGCGATAGACCTTTAGACCCGAGTAAGCAGACAGATTTCCAAGAAAAACAAAGTTAACTTCTTTACCAACATTTTAATGCAAAATTTGACTGATGCAGCGGTACGGTGAATGGCTCTTGCATATCTCAGTTCTTTGTTTTGTGACATGCTAGCAAGAGAGCCCTGCAGAGGAAAGTGAGGGGAGCAGAGAAGGCTCTCTGCCTCGTGTATAAAAATGCCTAATTCCTTTTAAGGTCATGTACTTGACTCAACCTATTTCATGTTTCCTGTTTTTATCTGCATGTTTTTGTTAAGGTCGTCTGTAATAGATCCCAGAGAACTGTCCTGCTTTGCTGTAGGCTTTGATACAATACAATGAAACGACAATAAATTTGCTTGACGTGTAAAGTAACCTTTTTGCCTTCTTTCTTACAATCCTTCTGGTTTGTAAGAAACCAGAAGGATTTCCTGATACTAATATCTTGCAGTTGTTTCTAAGCCTGTCGCAATAAGCAGTTAATCAATTAATTGCATGATAAATTAAAATGAGGCCAATAGTTTCCCTTTTGATGATTGTTTTCTCAAAGGGAAATTTCTTTAGAGACGTCATAATTCATTTCATGTATGGTTTTGGTTGTATCTGTTCATTTCCATTTTGTTTATTGTTTTTGTTTGCTGTGTTTCATTTTGGATATTTAAAATGTCTTCCACAGTTCCAGTGTTATGCCTTCTTTACAAAATGAAAGTTTATTGGTCTTTGAGAGGGCAAACTTGCTTAAATATAGTATTCGAAAACGGTCTCGAAACGACAATATTATTGTTTAGCGCAAATATTATTAGGACAATTTATCGTCCAGCAAAATGAGTTGTAATGTTTCTTATATAAAGATGCTCTCTATAGACAGGGATGATTTCCTCTTATCAGCACGAACCAGAACTTAAGTGTGCTTTTCAAATTACCCAAACTCTTTTTTTTTTTGTGTAACTTTCCACAACGTGACCGTCTACCTACGCCGTCAGTATCGACACTGCCGACGCAAACTGTTTCCCGTCCCGAACATTTAATTCCTCTGCTCCCGTGGCATAGACGTTCCCACGTGATTTAAAGCGCTCTTCTCATCTCTATATGGAGATGGAATTGGAAGACAAATAGGATTTAAGGAAACATATTACCTCTTGTCCCTCTCTGAATTCAAAGGGCAGACCTCGGTGCTATCACAAAGAAAACAGCTTAGCAGCGGTGCATTTGTTTTCCCATTCAGGGAGAGAAGCACTTTGTCTTTCCAATCGTTACCTGTCTGTGGATCAGTTGTTCCATTATGGAGGGTCTAAAGAGGGAGATGCTGTCTAGGGCTAAATTGCAATTAGTCGGCCTGCGAGTGAGGCTGGCACCAGTTAACTTGGGATATTGGAGTGCAAGGGCCCCGTAATCAGACTTTGGTCATGTAGAACAATGCATAAAATTAAACTGACATTAATGAATAATTGTGTAATGAAAATGGACGAGTCGAGTTAATTGCATGTTACAGTGAGTGTAATGCCCAGATAACCCTGTGTCTAATGCTATTCTTAGTCTGACTGCCGTGGCTCTCACCGTGGCTCCACTCGGCGGGAAGTCATTAAAGCCAGGGAGTAGATAATGCCAGTGTGCCGAAACCCAGAGTAGCTACAATCTTGCAAAGACTTTCTTTCACAGGCTTTTCTTTTTTTCTCCTCTCTAAGTGGGCTATGCTGAAGTCATTTGTACACAGCCTGAATGAAATTAAAGGTCACCATTGCTGCACATCCATGTCTGGATGGGCTTTTAGAGTGGGGGGGTGGGTGTGGTGGGGGGAGGGGGGGGCAGTCACAACAGGGGCCTGTCACACGGTGGAGTGAACACCTTAAGCTAGCTACAGGACATGGATATTTGCACACAGATGAGGAGTGACTGAGTGACAGCCGCCGGGGCTAATTGAGAAATGTAATCGTGCGTCAGTTGGACGTTTCCCAAAGTCTGACTTCACCTGGATTTCAACAGCAAACTTTGATCGGATTGGCTGATTTTTCACAGAGTCCAAAACAAAGAACATTTTTCGCTAAAGCTCTTTTTGTTGTCATCTTTTGGTTTTATTAAGGTTCAATTCTCAAGAAGGAACTAGCTAACAGAACTACAGCTGTTGTTTATGAGGAAACAGGAAGAACAGTATTGATTTCTATTCAAAATACCAGTTGAAACTTGTCATATAAGCCATTTTGAAGAAAGTTACCAGTATTTGTGCTTAGCTAAGTATGCTAAGACACAAAAGCACATACAGTACCGTGCAAAAGCATTTTAACTCATCAAGCTTTTTCACATTTTTTTTATGTTGAAAAAGACCAATGTACACTTTGTGCACAATTATTAGGCAAGTCTTAGTTTTTAAGGATCATTTGTATTAATGACCAACTGCAGCGCTCTCAGTTAATACAACATGTCAATATACCTCAAAAAATAATTTTTTTTAGAAAGTAAAAGTGACTTTTTCTTGTTCTTTCTTAGAATATCTATATGTAAACAATTATTGGGCAACTATTATAGTGCAGAATTATTGTGCAACTAAATGAGGAACTCACATTTTTCCATCTCATTTTTTATTTTCACAGTTTAAATGAGAATTATGATCAAAACATATTTCTGACATTTAAAAAAAACTATTTATTACACTTTGTTGAAGATCAATCTTTTGTGCAGCAGCAACATCAGCCTCCCGTATTGTATTCAGAGAGCTGGATTGGTCCAGCCTGTTTATTTTTAATAGCACCAGTCCATACCAGTAGCTCAGACCAGTAGTATTTTTTTACTTTTCAGACTCAGTGATCTACAGCGTTGACCTTCTCTGGCCACACTCTCCCTCATCACACCAATAAACAACGCCTGCTACACTTAAACACATTAAACATTCAAGTTGATCCAGCTTTGAGAAGGAAAATATGCCTAAAAATGGTGACAACATGAAAATGCTGACTTGATTAATAATTGTGCGTACTGTGTGTACACTGTGTTCCAAGTTATTATGCAAATTAGATTTAAGTGTCATAACGATAAATTTTTTTGTTGTGTTATTAAATTCATGGATGGTATTGTGTCTCAGGGCTCTTTGAATCACTATAATTAATTTCAGAGAGCTGGTTGATTAGTTTGTCTGTGAACTCAATTAAAGTAAATCTACTTAAGAAAGATGGTCCACATTATTAAGCAGGCCTCAGGTTTCAAGCAATATGGGAAAGAGAAAAGATCTCTGCTGACAAAAGTCATCAGATAGTGTAGTGCAGTGGACAAGATATGAAAACATTAGATATTTAATGAAAACTGAAGCATTATCAATGTACTGTGAAGAAATGTGTGGCTGATTCAGAACAAATATGGTTTGTGCAGATCAAGGCATAATGAGGAAGGTTCTGTTAGACAAATTCATCGGATTAAGAAAGCAGCTGCTAAAATGCCCTTACAAAGCAGCAAACAGTCATTTGAAGCTGCTGGAGCCTCTGGAACCTCAAGGTGGAGGATCATACGG